>OX451216.1:105389498-105692786 GCA_949628195.1 Phasia obesa | reverse complement strand
TATTGAGTATATAAGGACAAAAATTTGGAAATAAATTTTACTGTCAGACAAGAATTCGATTTGAAAAGGTTGATAAATTTTTGGAAGTTATTTTTATAGCACTTCAACAAATACATTATTTTCAGCTTAATTAAAATATGGAAACTTTCAGCTATAATGAATTGACCGAAGAATATTTTAAAAACAAAAACAAAGAAGATGTTCTAAACCATATTGCAAGAAAATTGAACATAAATGCTATCAGCAGTGAAACGTAATTGGAAATAAAAAACATAGTATCTGATTTCGTAAAAATATTGCAAAAACGCTACAAGGAAGTTCACTATAGTAAAAGTAAATTTTACAAGCGCTTTGAAAATTGGTTACAAGGTGAACTTAGTATCCAGGTGATTTCAGAAACCACAAATAAGAAGAGTGGTGGAAGACCAGAAAAATCGCTAGATAACTGTAGCCATAGATCTAAGAGACGAAAACTTAAGAATATAAATGAAGAAATCGGATGTGAAAACATTAAAGATAGTTTTCTTTACAAGCTGCGATCACAAAAACAATTAACGAAAGTGGATATCATTGAAAAAGTCATTTCTGCTAGTCCGGTGAGAACAAAACGGATCCTTAAAAGCATTCCGACACCAAACCAGGAAAAATAGTTCACAAATGAGGAAGCGCTTGCATTATTTCTGGATTTAAAGTTAACAAAACAGCAGTATACTCAACTCAGATTACGTGCGATCGGAAAAGGCTCAAATTTATACCCGTCATATCATCACATAATTGCAGCTAAAAAGGAGTGTTATCCTCCAAAGGAATCTATCAAAATCACACCAATTTCGGCACAGGTACAACTGCAAGCTGTACTTGATCATACAGCCAAGAGGTTGCTAAAATCACTTAAAGTAAGTGAGTTGAAAAAACATGGAAACTGCAATTTAACTCTTTTTTGTAAATTTTTATGTGAGGATATTTCTGACACAGATATGTTCATGGTGTCATTTGTACCATTGCGATTGATAAAAAACTTAGAGGACTCGGAACCTTCGTCCAGCACAGTGCAAACAAGTTATATTTGGAAAAACCAAACTCCATCGTCTACAAAATACTGCTGACCAATAAAATTTGAATTTAAAAAGGAAACTCATGATACCATTAAGAATGAAGTAAGTGACATTAGAGCTCAAATTTCAACACTAAGGCCATTAGAGTTAGAGATAGAGGAACAGACTATTAAATTGAATTACCAATTAATACTATCTATGATAGACGGAAAAACTGCCCAGGTTTTGACTGATACAAAAGCTTCATCCAGCTGTATTATATGTAAAGCAACATCAAGTCAGTTAAACCAAGAACCGACAAAGTCGGAGGATAGTATTGATGCATTTGAATTTGGATTATAACCGCTACATATGAGGATAAGATTTATAGAAGCTATAATTTGGACTTCGGAGCTTCAGGATCAGTAAGAAATAATGACACCAACAAAGAGATAAGAAAATTGAAAAAGAAACAAGTTCAAGATGCATTTCTCAAGCACGGGTTGATTATAGATCAACCAAAACAAGGATCAGGTAACACAAACGATGGCAACACCGCAAGAAGATTTTTTTTTGGATCCCGAAACTACATCTGATATAACAGGTGTTGATATAGATGTTATATCAAGATTTAAAACAATTACTGAAGTACTTGCGTGCAATGAACTAATTAATGCTAAAAAATTTGGTGATTACGCCAAGGAAACCGCTGCTATATATACAGCCAAATACAAATATAGAAATATGTCAGCAACAGTGCATAAAGTTCTTTATCATAAAGAAGAGGTCATTAAGCACCATTTATTACCAATTGGAGATTTGTCAGAGGAAGCCCAGGAAAAAAGAAACAAGGATTACAGGTTTTACAGAGAACATAATACCAGAAAAATATCACGAATTTCTACAAATGAAGATTTATTTCATATATTATTAGCAACTTCAGATCCCTTCATCTCTAGCATTCGAAGTCAATGGAAATTGAATCATTCGGAACTAAATGCCGAAGCTAAGGCACTGCTACAGGACACAGGTAATACAGAGCAGAATATAGAATATTTACAGGAAATATTCCAGCCAAATGAATAATAATTATAATTTGAATTTAGTATTTGAATAAAAAAAAAGTATACAAACATTAATATTAAATGTTCTTTTATTTACCTAGAATCTATTTATAACTATAAATAAATATGTATATAATTAAAGAAAAATTAAATTACACTGTTTTGTTTTAAACTTGACCAAAATCTAGGAAATATGTAAGTATTGTTAGGCATAAAGTTGAAATTTGGACAATCCTAATGAAAATACGGAAAATACCTCAGTGAAAATAGGGGCCACCCTAAGGATAGCAAAATATTGTATTGTCATCCAAGGAAAAGTGGGTAAAAAATGAGTTGGCACATTTGAAACGGAATTTCAAACAAGAATTAGGAAATGCAAATCGAAAGTTCAACTTTAGGCTTGAATTTCTCAGCAACCGCTGCACCGATTTTAATAACTCGGTAAAAGCTTAAGATGTTGTCTATTGACTAAAAAAAGAACTACTAAAAAATCTTTATTAGTTAAAAAGTTACAGAGTTTTGGCAAATGAAAAACGTTTCTGAACCACTGTGCGACGCAAGTACGAATGGACAGATACATAACTGTATTGAATAGAGCTCGAAAACCTAAATCTTGCACCAATGTCTAAAGTACATAAATATCAAAACTCTAACGGAATAAGTTCCCACAATCTTTTTGCTATCTTAGATAGCGAAACAATTGAACCTAGGCACCCAGGTCGTTCAAACCACCTCCAATTTATTTAAGGGAGAAAAACTCGAGCCAATTAATAAAGAAGTTAATTTCAGTTATGGGCGAGAACTCATTTTATGTAATTCCCATCAAGCGTGGTAACATTGATGAGACAAAAATACAATTTATTGATGAAAACAGTTATCGAAAAGCAGTAAACGAGTTTAAAAGCTGCAAAAAGAACTTTTATACCTATCAGCTGAAGAGTAGCAAAGGCCTACAAGTAGTAATTAAAGGTGTAGAATCATACGTTGATCCAGCTGAAATAAAAGCTGGCCTTCAAAAAGCGGGACTTAAGGTTAAAAGTGTAGATAATCTCAGAAATCGAGAACGTGTATCTCAGCCTCTATTTCGCGTTGAACTGTAACTTGGAGATATGAGATTAAAGAAAAATTAAACGCACCCATTTTATAATCTGAAATATTTATTACACTGCAAAATCAGCGTAGAGGAACCGCATAAGCGATCAGGACCCGTCCAGTGTCTAAATTGCCAAGTATATGGTCATACTAGGGCTTACTGCAAGTTGCCTCCGGTTTGCGTTGTGTGTGGCGAGCTACATTGCTCTGCTCAGTGCGACAAATCGAGGGATGATTCGAAGGTTAAAAAATGTAGTAATTGCGGTGGAAATCACACTGCTAACTACAGAGGTTGTCCAGATTTTTCCAATTTTTCCATGGTAAGGTAAACCACTCAAAAATTAAATACTCCTGCTAAGCACCCGCAATATCGAGCAAATTCTCATTATCCTCAGTTAGCCCAACGAACAACCCAACATGTTTCATAAGCGACACCGACATATAATTTTACTACAAATTTGCACCCAGAACCTAAAGAACCACAATCATCTGGTAACTATAATCGTCTCGAAGCAAGCATCGATATATTAGTGCATTCGTTAAACAGTTTTATGATCACTATGAGCAGTATGATGCAAGAAATGGTACGAATGCAATCTATGATGTTGCAGGCGGTACTAAACAAACTATGAACTGTTCAAAAATATGTTTTTGGAACGCAAACGGTATACGCCAACACAAAAATGAACTCGAGTGCTTTCTTAAAAATCAACAAATTGATGGCAGGCTGATTTCAGAGACTCACCTAACAAAAAATTGCAAAGACCCTCGCGGACAAGCACGTGGTGGATTGGCAATACTTATAAAGGCCAGAATCAAACATTATTTACTGTGTGATTTTTGTGAGGATTACCTTCAAGCAACAAATATCTGCCTTGAAGAATTTCATCAAAACATTGTTATTTCTTTAATTTATTTACCTCCTAGATTTCAAATATCAGATAGTCAGTATAGCGACTTCTTCAAATCACTAGGTCCCTGTTGCACAGCATCAGGCGACTACAACGCTAAACATACATTATGGGGATCACGCCTAATAACTCCAAAAGGTCGTGTTTTGTTTGATACAATGTCAAAAATGCGTCTGAATGTGATATCGAGTGGACAACTCACCTATTGGCCTACTGATCGGCAAAAAATACCGGATGTTATTGATTTTGGCGTGATTAAGGGTATTCCGAGAGAAATGCTTAAAGTTGAAGCGTAATTTGAATTATCCTCAGATCATTCACCCACTATTGTCTATATATGGAACCAGCAAAATATTGTGTCACCAACAACTAGCAGAAGCATTAATTGGTTGAAATATAAAAAGTATCTCAGTACTCACTGTTTGGAAAATATACCGCTAAGAACACCAGAAGACGTGGATCAAAGTCTTATTAATTTTGATCAAATCCTTAAATTAGCTGTCCAACATGCAACAGTAACCCGACGATCAGCTAGATACAATCAAATTTATTCTGTAGATGTGGAAGAGAGTAGCAATCACACAGATCTCTTGAACTCAAATCTAGACTTAAAGATTGCACGAAACGGCAACTGCACAATCCGATTATTCATTATGGCGTGCATGAAACCTTAAAAGACCAGTCGTACGTATGCCTCCCTTGCGAATTTCTTGTGGAGACTGGGCAAGAAATGATACCGAAAAAGGCAATTTATTTGCTGAACATTTGAAAAAGGTTTTCACTACAAATATGAGTACTGATATAGTTGAGTGGCTGCCACCAGTAGAGACTAGTGCTAAAGTACCCCTAAGACTTGAATTTAGCGATATTGAAAGTGCAATAACGGATTTAAACACCAAAAAAACCCCTGGCGTTGATAAAACAAGTCACAAGAGTTATTTGAGTTGCCCCGTATAGGTCGCAGAATTATTCTGTTTGTTTTTGTATGTACTTTGTGTACTTTCCCACAGAGTGGAAAGTTTCTTTGATTACTATGATTCCTAAACCAGGAAAAGACCACACAAAAGTAGAATCATACAGACCTATAAGCCTTTTATCAAACATGTCAAAGTTGTTTGAGAGAATATTAATAACTAAGCTGAATCCAATTCTTAACGCGAAAGGATGTATTCTGAACCACCAATTCGGCTTCAGAAAACAACATAGTACGATCCAACAAACACACAGATTAGTAAATGTAATTAAAACGACCTTTGAAGAAAAAAAATTCTGTTCTGCGCTTTTTCTCGACGTTTCTCAAGCATTCGATAACGTTTGGCACTAAGGCCTAAAGTTAAAGCTTAATTTGCCCGAAAACTTTTATGAGCTCTTAAAAGATTATTTAACGAATCGCAAGTTTTAACTAAAAGAAGGTGAATTTTTAAGCTCGCCACAGCTCATTGAAGCCGGAGTTCTCCAAAGTAGTATTTTGGGACAAATTTTATATTAACTGTACACATCAGATATCCCAATTAGCACCCTAGTCCACACATCAACATTTGCAGATGACTCAGCTTTGAGTATTCATGAAAGTGCCCAAGTAGCATCACAACTTTTACAAGACCACATACTCAATTTGGAAAAATGGTTAGAAAAATGGAGAATAAAAGTGAATGAACAAAAATGTACTCACATAACTTTCACCGATACATATAAACTTTTTAAATAACAAAAATTAACTTAAACATACTTTTGTTAATTGTATTTTTCCTCGAGTATTTTGTGCATCTTGTTATGATTTGTACTTTTAATTTTTTTTCTTTTTAATTAAAAAACAAGCAAACCAACGATATTACAAATAAACAAACACTCTTTGATATACGTTTTTTTTATTGTTGTTAATATTAACGTTATTCTGTGCTCTTTACCTTCAATCTGTTTATCAACAACAACAATAACAGAACAAATATTCAAGTTTTCAACAAAATAAAATATTTCTGTTACACCATGTTCAACGTTAATGCGTATAAATGCATGAAAAAATTGTGCTATTGATAATGATGATGAGAGAATGATTGCTTGTTGGTTATGTGTTTTGGCCTTTATCATTGTAAATGTAGTGGCATAAAATCTTTAATTGCTGATGCTTTAAGTAGTATTAAGGGATTGCATTGGTGCTGTGATGATTGTACAAAAGTCAGTGTCGAATTCTATAGATTCCATCAAAGCACTAAGAGCACATTTCTCAATATTCAAAATAAAATGGCTTCGTTATCTGATGAAATTGCCTCTTATGGTAAATTATTTGATGATTTTAAACAGCTCAAGAATATTGATGTACCTGAGCGCCGTAAATCAGCAAGGAACAAAAATAAAAAAAATGCTGAGTCTGTTGTCTCTATTAGCACGACACCAAATCGCTCGGACAATATTCCTTCAATCTCAAATAATGTAGTTGTCAATGAAAACAATAATAATATAATTCAACCATCATCTTCATTTTCCAATCCTCCGATTCCTGTTTCAAACTTTACATCTGCTGGGACTACTCCGACTACCCAAACTTCCGATTTAATTTATGACAATACCGTTCCGCAGCAATTAGTCGTTGTTCCACCAAAGAAGCATATTTTTATTTCACGTTTTGCCTCTTCCACAACTGCTAATGATATTGATTACTACGTCAAATCAAAACTAAATAATGATGCTGATATTCTAGTAGAGAAATTTTCATTTTCTCGTCCGAGGAGCATTTCTTCATTTAAATTATCTGTTCATTGTGATTTCTGTGATCAAATAGTTAATCCTAACTTCTGGCCGAAAAACACTTTTGTTCGTGAATTCTTTTTCAATGATAACCGTGATAGTCGCAGTTTTGGAAATGTTGACCAAATACCACCACAGAGTATTTCTTCAAAAAACTAAATAGTGCTGATAAACGTCTAAATATTTTGTACCAAAATGTTCGTGGCCTAAATACAAAATTGTCAACCCTGCTGGTAAATAGTTATGACTTTTCGTCTCATGTTTTAATTTTCACCGAAACTTGGCTCAACCAAAATGTATTCAACTCAGAGATATTATGTTATAAATACCAAATATATCGATATAACCGAAGTAATCGCAGAGGTGGAGGTGCTCTTATTGCGGTTTCCAGTTTGTTTTCATCTGAAGCTATTTTGACTGATGTTTCTGATATCGAATTTGTTGCTGTTGTAATTAAAATATCGTCTAAGAAAATTTATTTTACCTGTTCCTATATTTCACCAAGCTCGGATACTCCAACATACTCTAAGCATATTGAAGCTATTAGATTGGTATATCAACAAGGTGAACTTAATGATAGCATTTTCGTTGTTGGTGATTTTAATCTCCCCTTCATTTCGTGGATACGTAATCCGGATGCTTCTTATCTTATCCCGGTAAAAATAGAAGTTCTTATGATGACTTCTTTAATGAAATGTTTGATTTGAGTCTTTATCAATTGAATCATGTGTATAATGACAGTGGAAATTTGCTTGATCTGATATTCACCAATGATCCAGAAGACTGTTCTTTAAATCGCACTGAGGCTGTTTCTTTGCCAGAAGATCGGTACCACCCAACTATCGAATTCAGCATCTCAATACCATCTCAATTTGTCTCGAATCGTTATAATGCTGATAAAATTTATTGCTTTAAGAAAACCAATTACACTAAATTAAATGATCTGTTAAGAACTACTTGTTGGAATGATTTGTTGTTTACTTCCATGAGTGTAAAAAGTGCCTCGAGTATTGATACAATAATTACTAAGTTTTATAGTAAAATATATTCTTATTTTGAAGTTTGTGTCCCTAAAATAAAAATTAAACCGCCAGTTGGTCCACCATGGAATTCTAAGGAACTCTCAAGGTTTAAAAAAAAGTTATAAAAAATTTAAGAAGTCTGGTCTGACAATAGATTACGGAAAATATGCAGTTTGCCGTGCTGAATATAACTCTTTTAATCGTTGGCTATATAACAATTATATCAATGGCATGAAAAATAAATTTACTCGTGATCAGAAATCATTTTATACTTTTGTAAACTCGAAAAGAAAATCTAGCGGCTATCCCTCTGTAATGAAGTTTTGTGGATGTGAATCTAGTGATGAAAGTATTATTTCCAACATGTTTGCTGACTTTTTTCCCAGTACTTACTCCAACGATCAATTTAATGATAAAAATAAATATCCATACATTAGCCATTCTAACAACATTTGTCTTCCAACATTAAATTTGACTGAAGTTGTATATAACTTAAAAAAAATTGAAGATGTCATTTAACCATGGCCCTGATGGTGTACCAAGCTGTATTTTAAACCGTTGCGCAGAGTTACTAGCTACTCCGTTGACATTTTTATTCAATATTTCTATTATAAATGGTTATTTTCCTAAGTTTTGGAGAGAATATTTTATTATCTCATTATACAAATCTGGTAATAAGTTTGAAATCACGAACTACAGGGGAATAGCTAAACTAAGTGCCATTCCAAAATTGTTTGAAAAAATTGTTGCTGATTACTTTTGTCATCAATTTTCTTCTATTTTATCATCCAATCAATACGGCTTCAGAAAGGGTTGTTCAACTACTACAAATGTTCTTCAACTAACCTCCTTAATTAACTCTGCTTTTATTGGAAAGAAACAAACTGATGCTGTATATACAGATTTGATAAGGTCAATCACAAGCTTCTCCTGATGAAACTAAACATGCTTGGTGTTACCCGCATTAGCCTTAATTGGTTGCAGTCGTATTTAACATGCCGTAGTTCGTTTTAATAATCGTTTATCAAAATGTATTGCTGTTTTGTCCGGTGTTCCCCAGGGAAGTCACCTGGGACCTATTCTTTTTTCCATTTTTATTAATGATCTTCCCAGTGTTATATACTCCTCACATGTATTAATGTATGCTGATCTTTTATAGCTTCAAGCATTATGCAGATCATATAAATTTGCAGAGTGATCTCAACAATCTTGTTTTATGGTGTAGACACAACATGATGGTTTTAAATATTAAAAAATGTAAATGCATGAGATTTTCAAGGTGTGATTTTATCAGTGTTAACTACTTCTTACCATGAGTTGGAGGTAGTTGATTCATTTTTGGACCTTGGAATTTTGCTGGATCCTAAACTTAATTTTATATCTCATGTTACAATGACTGTCAACAAGGCTCAAGGTGTTCTTGCATTTATTAAGCGCTGGTCAAATGAATTTTCTGACCCTTACATCACAAAACAGTTATTTGTGGCTCTGGTTAGACCTATCCTGGAATATGGGTCAGTAATATGGGATCCTTATTATAACGTACATTGCCAACTTCTTGAGTCTGCTCAAAAACAATTTTTGCTGTTCTGCTTACGTGGTTTAAAATGGCGTGGTTTAAAACTTCCTACTCTAAAAAGTCGTAGTATTATGTTAAATGTTTCTTTTATGTTAAGTACTATCAATGGTAATACTTGTTGTGAATTTCTGTTGGCCAATATTAAATTTAATATTCCATGTCGTAATATGCGTAACTTTATGCCTCTTTTTGTCCAAAATTGTAGTACGAATTACGCTATGGCTGATCCACTTGTGCGATTATGCAATCAATTCAATAATTTTTATAAAACTATTGATTTCTCTTTAAATTTAAATATAATTAAAAGAAATTTAATTGTAATTTTAAATACTGTCTAATATAATAAAATCTCTACTAATTTAAGTTTTTATGTAATAGTCTGTAAGGATGACATCCATTAACTACAATAAATAAATAAATAAATAAATAAATAAATAAATAACATATCGATAGTACTATCGACTGTTTGCCAGCTCTAGTTAACAGCACAATGAACCTAGAATTTGGGGTATGAATTTAATGGAAATACTAAAAAGGCTAATTTGTGCCAAAAGTAGTCCAAGTGTAGAAAGTTAACTAAACCTATAGTAAATTCCACTCTACGCCATAAGGATGAAATAGAGCAACTGCAGAAAATAAAACTTAATACAATAAATAAAGGAGTTTTGCTCAATGAGCCAGAGGTAATTGCTTTAAACTAGTAAAATAATTGGAGATTTAATTTTATGTATTTATGTTTCAGAGCGGGTTTTTAAGATGGAAATCAGAGATTTAGTCATACTTAATCTTAGTTTTTAGTTTTTAAGATAATTATCTATTTCTATTTGTACCCAGCAAAAAAATAATGAAGTTGTTCAAAAGGAAATGGTGAGTTCATCATTTCCTAAGCACTTGTTCGCTCGAATGCATTTTTAATATCATCCATAACTATAATAAAACTATAAATTTTGAAGTGCTGAAAAATGCATTCTATTTTGATAATTTTTCATATGCAAATGTAGTGTATATTATTTCTTTAGAGTTAAACTATGTTGTCATTTCAGGTAATGTATTGAAATCTCATGATTTCAAAAAAATTTTAGTGCAATCGAATTGATTGCAGTTAAATTAATTGTTATTAATGAATTCTCAAAAATGATATCAAAATGATTGCAATCACATAATATTGCAATTTTGACAAGATTTCATATTGAAATCAGAAATCGTTTTAAAATTAAAGTCTATTTAAAATCACTTTAATTGCAGTTTTTACAGATCGGTTGCAAACATATAACTTTGATTATTTATATAATCAAAGAAATACTCTTCTCTTAATGCAAATATGTTAGCATGTGATTTTCAGGAAGAAGTCAATTCTTCTTATTATATGCAACAGTCCCTACGAGTGAAATTAAAAAAAATGGTATAATGAATATAATCCTGTACAGATGGATTATATGCTGTAGTTCTTTGCTGAAAATTTTAAAATCTGAAAATTTGGAAATCTGAAAATTTGCAAGGAGGTGAAAAATGTATTTCAAGAACGGTAGCACCAGGGGAATATATTCATTTAGGGTTGGAAAGGCAGCTTCATAAAGGAGAAGATGTTTTTTTAAGCGGAATGGAGAACTGCAATGTGATATAGGAATAGATGGATTGCCACTTTACAAAAGTTCTGCAGTGGGATTGTGGCCAATTCTAGGAAAGGTTGTCGGTGAACTTGAACTAGATGTTTCTCTTATTGGCACTTACATTGGAAAAATAAAGCCAATTAATGTAAACACTTCACGACTTTGGAGAGAAATTAAAGTCCAATAATATCACCCTAGAGCTTGGAGAAAAAAAAAATATTTTCAAATCCTTGCTTTTATTTGCGACGCACCGGCCAGAACTTTTGTATGTCAAACCAAGAGCCATAATGCCTTAAATGGATGTCACCGGTGCTACCAAAAAGGATCCCGAATTGGTCACAGAACCGTGTTTTCATCATCTATAGGTCCAAAAAAAAGGGATGTTGATTTTAAGATACGAAAGGACATGGAATTTCATAAAGATTTGAGCTTAATAACTGAATCCAAATTAGAGTCCCTGGGAGTAATATGATTTTAAATGGATTTAAATTGTATAACGACACACAGCACTGCAGAACAATTATTTCGTCAATTTGTTTATGACTTTCACCAGTTTTATGGAGCTGAGAACCTTTCATATAATATTCACAACTTACTCCATGTAGCGGAATGCCACAATGATTATGGGAAACTTATGAACCATTCCGCTTACGATTTTGAAAACTTTCTAAAAAAATTAAAACAAAGTATAAAAATGCCCAAACTTAACACCAACAGATTTTTACAAATTTTTTGAATAAACCCATAACTATTCCACCAAAAAATAAAGAAGTCGTTGTTAAACAAGGAGTAGTAAAATCCTTTTTCGTAAATGGATATACTTTTAAGACCAAAACTCCAGACAATCTTTGCTGCATAAGCAATAAAATATACATGACCTAACATGTATAGAAGAAAGTGGTTATATAAAAGGAAAGCAATTCATTAATTTTTTTTTTTTTTCATAATTTATTTATTGTATCTTCAATAATTTTTGAACTAACAATAATTACTCGTATCTTAAGTCTAAAATAAAATATTCTTTTTAAGTCCAGCCAGTGCTAGACAAAAATAATGTTTGTTTCACGGATTTCGAAATCATTTGCGGGTCATCCCTCTAATGTACGGCCAAGAAAAGCAGTATCTCTTCTTTTTAGTCGATTGTAACCAGGTTCATTCAGCATGTTACGCGCCAAAGGGTTTGGATGAGATTCAAGCCTCTTTAGATATGTGACTGCATGTTCCGCTATTTCTGATTTAACTGATGGCATGTTTAGGTCTTTGTGGATGTTCGAATTTTTTATATACCAGGGAGCAGATGTAATAATACGTAAAATCTTATTTTGGCGCCTTTGAATTTTTTCTACATTGCTAGCTGAGGCAGTGCCCCATAACTGAATCCCATAACACCAAATTGGTTTGAGGACCGACTTGTACAGTAGAAGTTTACAATCTAAGCTCAGGGTGGAGTTTCTGCCAATAAGCCAATTTAGTTGTACTGCTTTTAGTTTCATTTGTGTTAACTTGAAGTCAATGTGGCTTTTCCAAGTAAGGCGACGGTCAAGATGTATACCCAGGTATTTAACGTCTGAAAGCTGTGGTATCATTTGGTTATTTATGCGAATAGGAGGGCATGAGTCCCGGCGCAGTGTGAAAGTTATGTGAGTGCATTTTTGTTCATTCACTTTTATTCTCCATTTTTCTAGCCATTTTTCCAAATTGAGTATGTGGTCTTGTAAAAGTTGTGATGCTTCTTGGGCACTTTCATGAATACTTAAAAAAGCTGTGTCATCTGCAAAAGTTGATGTGTGGACTAGGGTGCTAATTGGCATATCCGATGTGTACAGTAAATATAAAATTGGTCCCAAAATACTACCTTGGGGAACTCCGGCTTGAATGAGCTGTGGCGAGCTTAAAAAGTCACCTTCTTTTAATAAAAACTTGCGATTCGTTAAATAATCTTTTAAGAGCTTATACAAGTTTTCGGGCAAGTTCAGCTTTAGCTTAAATATTAGGCCTTCGTGCCAAACCTTATCGAATGCTTGAGAAACGTCGATAAAGAGCGCAGAACAGTATTTTTTGTCTTCAAAGGTCGTTTTAATTACATTTACTAATCTGTGTGTTTGTTGGATCGTACTATGTTGTTTTCTGAAGCCGAATTGATGGTTCGGAATACATCCTTTCGCGCTAAGAATTGGATTCAGCTTAGTTATTAATATTCTCTCAAATAACTTTGACACGTTTGATAAAAGGCTTATAGGTCTGTATGATTCTACTTTTGTGTGGTCTTTTCCTGGTTTAGGAATCATTGTTATCAAAGAGACCTTCCACTCTGTGGGAAAGTACTCAAGACGTAAGATGGCATTAAAAACAAACAGAATAATTCTGCGACCTATACGGGGCAACTCAACTAACATCTTGTTACTTGTTTTATCAACGCCAGGGGCTTTTTTGGTGTTTAAATCTGCTATTGCCCTTTCAATATCGCGAAATTCAAATCTTAGGGGTACTACGGCACTAGTCTCTACTGATGGTAACTCAGCTATATCAGTACATACATTTGGGGTGAAAACCTTCTTCAAATGTCCAACAAACAAATTGCCTTTTTCGGTATCATTCCTTGCCCAGTCTCCACAAGAAGTTCGCAAGGGAGGCTTACGTACGACCGGTCTTTTAAGGTTCCTACATGCACGCCATAATGAATAATCTGATTGAGCAGTTGCATCGAGGTCTTCCAAGTAATTTTTCAGAGATGCTACTCTTCGAGATTCTAGCAGCTGTCTTAGTCGTTTCGTGCAATCTTTAAGTCTAGATTTGAGTTGAGGAGATCTGTGTGCTTGCCACTCTCTTCTAATTTTTCTTTTTACAGCCAAGAGCCGCTCGACGTCTACAAAGTAAATTTGATTGTATCTAGCTGGTTGTCTGGTTTCTGTCGCATGTTGGGCAGCTGATTTAAGATTTTGATTAAAATAAATTAGACTCTGGTCCACATCTTCTGGTGTTCTTAGCGGTATGTTTTCCGAACAATGAGTACTGAGATACTTTCTATATTTCAACCAATTAATGCTTGTGCAAGTTGTTGGCGACACGATATTTTGCTGATTCCATATATAGACAATAGTGGGTGAATGATCTGAGGATAATTCGAGTGACGCTTCAACCTTAATCATTTCTCTCGAAATACCTTTAGTCACGCCAAAATCAATAACATCAGGTATTTTTTGTCGATCAGTAGGCCAATAGGTGGGTTGTCCACTTGATATCACATTCAGACGCATTTTGGAAATTGTATCAAACAAAATACGACCTTTTGGAGTTATTAGGCGTGATCCCCAAAACGTATGTTTAGCGTTGTAGTCGCCTGATGCTATGAAACAGGGACCTAGTGATTTGAAAAAGTTGATATATTGACTCTCTGATATTTGAAATCTAGGAGGTGAATAAATCGAAGAAATAACAAAGTTTTGATGATATTCTTCAATACAGATGTTTGTTGCTTGAAGGTAGTCCTCACAAAAATCACACAGTAAATGATGTTTAATTCGAGCCCTTATTAGTATTGCTGAACCACCACATGTTCTGCCACGGGGGTCTTTAGTGTCATATAATATATAGCCATTGATTTTAAAAAAGCTATTTGTTGTTAAATGAGTCTCTGAAACCATCATGACATCAATTTGTTGGTTCTTCAAGAAGTACTAGAGTTCATTTTTGTGTTGGCGTAAGCCGTTTGCGTTCCAGAAACATATTTTTAAACAGTTCATGGTTTGTTAAGTAATGCCTGCAACATAGTAGATTGCATGCGTACCATTTCTTGCATCATGCTGCTCATAGAGCTCATAAAACTGTTTATCGACTGCACTAATGTCTCGATGCTTGCTTCGAGACGATTGAAATTACCAGATGGTGTTTGTTCTTTAGGATGCGATTGCAAATTAGGAGTAGAATTAGTTGCCGGTGCCGCTTTATGTACTGCAGTATGATTGGTTTTTACCATATCTGCGTATGAAACATGTTGTGTTGTTGGTTGGGCTAACTGAGGATAATTAGCATTTATTCGATATTGTGGGTGCTTAGCAGGAGTATTTGATTTTTGAGTGGTTTTCCTTACCATGGAAAAAACTGGACAACCTCTGTAGTTAGCAGTGTGGTTTCCACCGCAATTGCTGCATTTTTTAACTTTCGAGTCTTCCCTTGCTTTGTCGCATTGGGCGGAACAATGTAGCTCGCCACATACAACGCAAACCGGAGGCAACTTACAGTAAGCCCTGGTATGACCATATTCTTGACAATTTAGACACTGGACAGGTCCTGGACGCTTATGCGGCTCCTCTACAGTTATTTTACGGTGTAACAGGTATTTCAGATTGTAAATGGGGTGCCTTTCGTTTTTCTTCAATCTGATATCTCCAGGTTCCAGTTCAACGCGAAATAGTGGTTGGGGGACACGTTCCCGATTACGGAGATTATCTACACTTTTTATTTTAAAACCCGCTTTTTGGAGTCCGGCTCTTATTTCAGCTGGATCAACGTATGAATCTACACCTTTAATGACTACCTGTAGACCTTTACTACTCTTCAGCTGATAGGTATAAAAGTTCTTTTTGCAGTTTTCGAACTTGTTTACTGCTTTACGATAACTGCTTTCATCAATAAATTGAATTTTTGTCTCATCAATGTTACCACGCTTGATGGGAATTACATAAAATGAGTTCTCGCCAATAATTGTAATTAACTTTTTTATTAAGTCGGTCGAATTTTTCTCCCTTAAATAAACTGGAGGTGGTTTGAACGACTTAATTGCCGTTTTATGTTCACTTGTTTCACTATCTAAGATAGCAAAACGATTATGGGAATTTATTCCATTAGAGCCCTTGTCTTTATGTACCTTAGACATTGGTGCAAGCTGCGAAGATTTAGGGCTTCGACCTCTTTTTAATACCGTAATGTATCTGTCCATTCCCACTTGCGTCTTGGGTTTAACACTATCCATATTACTGTTGGTAACACTGTGTTCAGAAGGCGACCTGTTTGTAGTTATATTATTGTCATCGATTAGCAAAAGCGACGAACAAGATTGAGCACGTATAACAGGCGTAGAATTTACACACAAATTCTTTTCAGTTTTTTTGTCTTTATTTAATATAATATTGTCTACTTACTTTTAATTATTGAAAAATTGATATATACATATAAATATTTCTCACTTATTATCGTAGCCGGAACTTATTGCGAAGGTAGTACGGATAAGTCGTTTAAAGCCGATATTAGGGAAGCTATAAAATTAGCAAAAATTGGCATTGTAAAAGCAAAAAAGAAATGTTGTACATCAAATGCCGAGCTAATTGAAGAAAATGAAGACTTTTTTGAGAAGCACTACAATTTGCTTATAAATTAATAAAATATAAATATGTATAAGAATATCTCAATTTTAATAAAATGTTACTTTGAATTTTTAAGATTTTGCAAAACTGAATTAATCTAAGTAATTGTTTGTTGGTGTTTTGTTGAAGCTTTAATATTCTGTAATATTATTTTATTAACATGCATACTTCTCATTGTGTTTTGTAGAATTTTATTACTTATAGAGTGTTTTTGGCTTCGCTAAAATTAGGAAAAAGGTTTCCTGATGATCTGGTCTGAGCAACCAATGAAATACGTATAGGAACTAGCTCTTTTCCCCCAACAAATACTCTGCATTTTTATTAAAAAACGTTATGGGTAATGAGCATAATATTAAATAATTAATTAATCTACTTCAATTTAAATTAATAAATATTAGTTTAAGCTTTCAGTTATAGTTTTTTTTTTTAACTTTATATGTATCTTCTTTTAAACTGTTACGAATACTAAAAACAAACAAAAATATATATGTTTTTTAAAATTATTTTCATTCATTTTAAATGATTCATAAGAAGGCATAAAAAACCAATGGCAGTCATCGATGAAAACTATAAAAGAAATTCTTAATTTTCATTTTTATGACAATCCGTTTATTAAATGAAGAACACATGAAGAACAGAATTATGGACACTCCACGTTGATAAGAAAATATCAACTAGAGAACATAGAAACCGATTATTTAACACCTGAAATCTATTGGGACAAGGAGATTACTACAATCATCCCAATAAAGGATGATTGGAAACCTCTGGATAACTTAACTGGAGAAATTGGGATATCTACAGATGGATCAGTTCTAGACTGGATAACCTATGCAACATTTTTCATGCCCAAATTTTTGCGGTGTCTGAAGATGCTAGGTTACTATCTATGAGGCCGATATTCTCTAGTAATATCACTATTTACATAGATAGTCAGGCGGCTTTGAAAGCACACTTCGATCTAATACACCTAGTATTAGATCGAAGGTAGTCAGCCGTTGTCGCAGAGAACTTCAAGCTCTCAACGAACAACACACACTGAAACTGTGCTGAGTACCCGGTCATTACAATATCGTAGGAAAGCTGCAGACGAGTTGGCACGAGCTGGAGCTGATTTGGATATAAATGTCAGATGTGTGGAAGTATATGCTGGTCTTAATTCAATGTATAGGAGGATAAGGGAACAATTTGGACGGGATGCCGACACAATGTGGAATAATTCATTGAGATGCACACATACGAAATCCTTGCTGGTCTGAACTGAGAATGTATGTAGGTATTATAACAGGACATAACGATCTCAGATATTTCTTAAGAAAGATTCGACTTTGCGATAATGATATTTGCAGATGGTGTGGCGACGAAGAGGAAAATACATTCCACTGTCTTTGTGAATGCCCTGCACTATAACACAGACGCAATATGTGTTTTGGCTCTTTTTTCTTTCACAATATTGAGGACTTGAGGGGTGTGGAAGCTATGCTGATTGTCAAATTTGCGAGGATCACTGGACTACTTAGAGGGACTGAATAGAACAGAACTATAGACACCGGAAATATCAGAGGAGTCACTATGGATCAATAATGGTCTTGTGAACCTACACACTAACAACCATGTGTGATCCTCTCTAACCTAACCTACCTAATATAATTGTATAATTTTTGTTTTAAATAAAGGACAAGTTTAAAGTGAAACAAGTGTTTATTCAGAACATTCTCCCCCTCGTTAAAACCTCGTTTTAACCATCACAATTTTGGAAATCGTTTGATTTTCTAACATCAACTTTGGCTAGCTTTGACGTTATAACTCCGTTAAGCCAATTAATTCTAGGTAAGTTTGGATCTACCACAACTTAAAGTGGGCTAGATTTTTTGAACCGCTGGTGGATTAAAGTGCCATGTTATCGATACTGATGAAAATTCCAAAGAAATTTTGTTAAAATCTATATCCTTAATAGCACTTTTTAGCTCTGTTTCAGCACCTCTGAAATTTGTCCCTTTGTCGCAGTATACCTCTAATGGTGTACCTCGTCTAGAAACAAAATTCTGAATTGCCATTATACAACTGTCCGTTGTCATATTGTGTATTGCTCTTATAGTGAGATATGTAAACAATACACCCCAACGTTTCTCTTGGTGTCGTGCAAACTTGACATACACTGGGCCAAAATAATCAAAAACTACGTAAGTAAAATGACGCGTAAAAGGTGACAAACGTGCTTTTTGCAGACTTGACAATTCCTACGCACCTTTTTTAACTCCACTCTCAATCTAGGAATGTAAAAATATTGACGCAATTCGTTGAGGCAAGTATCATAGTGAATGTAGTAAAATTTATCATAAAAGTGTTGTATTAACAACCTTGTGCAGTACTGATTTCTTGCCAAAATAATAGGACGCACAGTAAATTGTCTAGTTGAAAAAAGTAAAAAAAAACTTTCGAATTTATCAATAAAATACATACAAGGTGAGTGCACGGGCAAATGCTTTAGAATGCCTTCACAAAACAATTAAGAAAGAACAGACTTGAGCACACTCAAAAAAATAGTAGAGAAAATTGTAATCAAGATTTAATGAATAAACTCCTAATTTATTCTGATCCATTAATTTCATCCAATAGAAATACAATAAATACAAGCAGCACTTTCAACAATAATCAAGAAATTAGTAATTACATAATAGTAGATGAATCTATTAACACTGATTCAGACTCAGAAACTTAGTTTAGTGATTAAGAAATTTTTTTAAAATTTGAAATTATTTGTAACTTTATTATTAATCTTTATATAAATATGTTTTTTATCTTAAAAGATAATTTAATTTTAAAATATTTAGTGTTGTCAATTTGGTAACTCTATTCATATAATGTTATTTGAATATCAATGGTTATGAGAATTTTCAAAACTTTAAAATACTAAAATGTTTAAAATAATGTTATATTCAAAAAAGGTATACGGCAGCACTAAATAATTAGAGATTGGAGATTTTATAAAGAAACTATCTCACTTTAACATTTTGTATGTGAAATGATTAAAAACCAAAAAAATAATAATTACTGAAATGGGGAAATTTTGGGTATTTAATTGTCCCCGCACCGGAAAAATTAAAGGATTACTAAAAATGATAATTCATTTTTTAAATAGTAGGCCAATAGAGATATGTGCCAAAAATTTCATTAAACTACCTTAACTACTTTGATTTTGTTCCAATTTTCTATGGGGACCGTTCACTGTGCGACATCTTAAGAATATTCCTTTGCCAACCTATACCACTGTTTCTCCGAAAATTCTTATTGGTTTAAACAATGGAAACGTATGGAATTCCTTAAAGGTGGTTGAAGGTGCTGCTACTGAACCTTGCGAGTCCAAAACAAGACTGGGAAGGATTCTTCTTGGTGGATCTAGCTATTGAAAAAAACAATCGGTTTACACAAAATCAAACCATGTAACTGTGAGTACGAAATGGAGAAATTACAGAAGATTCTATCGGAATATATATCCATGGAAAATGGACAAAAATTCGAATTGAGCTCACCCAAAGAAAAGCGTGGAAAATTCTTACTTCAGAAAACAACTAAACGTATCGGTCTAAGATTTGACACTGGATTGCTTTGGAAAGAAAACAATATAGGTGTGCCAAATAGTTTTCCAATGACATTAAAACAACTTCAATGACTCGAAAAAAAACAAACGAATACCGAACATATTAAAATTATTACGCAGCAAATAAAAACATTAGTGGAAAAGAATTATGCCCGAAACTGTCAGAGAATCTAATGGAGTTACTTGGTAGCTACCAATTTTTACTGTTTTCAACCCAAATAAGCCCGGTAAGATCCGATTGGTATGGGATGCTGCGGCAAAGGTGAAAGGCTCTAAATTCAATGCTACGAAAACGTTCTGACTTGGTAGCACCATTACTTTCCGTTTTGTATGGTATTCGATTTAAAAAAATTGCTATATGTGGAGGCAGTAAAGAAATGTTTCATCAAGTGCTTATTCGTAAAAAAGATCAAAATGCCCAGCGATTCATCTGGCGAGAAGGGGATAATAGTAGAACTCCTGACGTCTATATTATGCAAGTAATGACCTTTGGTGGTGCGTGTTCTCCAAGCTCTGCGCAATATGTTAAAAATACAAATTCGTTAGAGTTTGAGGACCAATTTCCAAAGGCGGTAGATTCTATTTGTCCAATCCTGGACTATAAATTAATACACATTTGAAATTATATTTTGAATTTTTATTGAATTTTATTGAATTTGAATTTTTGTAATTAATTGTAATTATTACAAGTAATTTTTTACAATTTCAAATTATCAAGTGCGCATAATTTGAAGAAAATATTGGAAAAAGTTAAAAAAAAAATTTTTGAAAATAACCCAGGAAACAATTTTTGCAGATAAAATTTTTCCCTTTTTTATCAAATTCAAATTGGTTTTTGCATTCAAACTGAAGAAAATAACTTCAAAAATTAAAAATTTTTTGAATATAACCCCACAAACAATTTTTTTTTGCAATTAAAACTTTTTGCTATTTTCGTGAATTTTAAAGTGTCAACTGGGTGTAAAGTGAAGAAAATAATTTGGAAAAATCAAAAAAAAAAAAAAAAAATTGGAACACAATCCTGCAAACAATTTCATTAACAATTTCATCTATCAATTAAAATTATTTTTTCATTTTTTACGATTTCAAATTATCAAGTGCGCATAATTTGAAGAAAATATAAAAAAAAAAAATTTTTTTAAATAACCAAACAAACATTTTTTTACAATTAAATATTTTTTCATACTTTTATTGATTTTGATTTATCAATTGCGCCTAAAACAAGAACAACTTCACACATCACATTTATCGAAAAATATCCCAGCAAACAAGTTTTTTGCAATTAAAATTTATTTTGATTCCCAAATTCTTAAATACTTTTAAAGTTAAATGTATGATAGCAAAAAGTTAAAAATTTAATAAAATAACCCAGCGAATAATTTATCGCTAGTAAAAATTAATTTTTATCTCAATTAAATTGGAAAATTATCACAAGCAAAATAAAAATATACAACTTATCTGAAAATCTGAAAACTTTTTAACATTTTATTATATTTATCTCACATTTATTATATTATTATCTCATTAACACATTTAATATATCATTTACACATTTAATATCTCATTTACTCTCTTATCCCATTTACTATCTAGCTCATTTCTTGCATCTTTTACTCTAAATTAAATTCAAGATTAATTCAAAAGATTATTTTGGCAATTTATTTGATAAAATAAATTGAATAATTTAAAATTCTAATGCAAAAAACCATTGTTTCAATCCTTTGTTTAAACATTAGTGCGTGAAAAAATTTAATTTTTCTTTAAATTAAAATCAAATTTAATCGGTTAAATTTTTCGGTAAAATACTTTGAGATCATCTCATGTAAAAATTCTGAATTATTGAAACGCAAATAAATTTGCTCATTTCATGTAATTCCTAATTGTTCACAATTGATTATGGGGTAATCAAATTACGATTTCAAAGTTAATTACATTATTACATTATAATACGAAAAAAAAAAAATTTTTTTAGTGAAAACTGATGATGATGATAAATATCATTACTCCGTAGTGACTTTTTTTCACCCGCTGTTTTATTATTCTAATGGTTTTCACTAAATTTCATTTCTCATAACGCTCTTGACTTAAATTTTATAATCTTTTTTAACTGGATTACAGACATCTAGTGTACTTACTCTCTCCAAAAGAATATAAAATAAAAATCAACTTCTCACTAAACTTCCAATTTGCGCATTATTGTTTGATAAATGCCAATATCAAGTGAACAAATATAGGAAATTTGATTATTTATCATATCTAGTGCTATATGCAAATACAATATACATCTAGTGCTATATACAAATACAAAATAAAGTCGGAAATATTCGCTCCATTTATATCGCTTTCGCTAAAATTAGCAGCATTATTATATTTCGTAAAAATCTCATCAAGATATTCTTTGTCTTTACCTATTTTTCCACAATTCGTGATTGATCACATTTCAAGATGGCAACAGCCCGTGATAACACTTCCTCTTTACCAAAAGAGCGTTTCATTTTCGATTGTGATCACTTAATTCAATTTTGCAATAGATTTCATGCAACTCCAAATGAAGAACATACTGAGTCGGTTCTTGAAATAAAAATTAAGGACTTAGATGCGAGATGGAACAAGGTGGACACCTCATATCAGCGAGTAATGCTTGCTCCCGATTCCACAATAAAACCTGATTTCAAAGAAGAAGCTAAAATTAATTTCAATGCGTGTGTAGACGCATATTATGTTTGCTCTTCTCAAATGCTTGATTTAATGAAAACTGCTTGTATGGAAACCAGTATTCATCCTTTAGGGACATGTTCACAGCAGTATACATCAATCACACAAAGCTCTCTCCGGTCACTAAATTGTACCACCTCAGAAATAAAACAAGAGGTGAGGCCAGTGCTACAGTCAAACGATATACCTTGTCGAATGAAAACTTTGAATTAGCTTGGAAAGATTTAGAGACTCGGTATGAAAATAAACGCGTTTTGGTTGATAACCAAATAAAAATACTTTTTGACATTCCAGCCACCACTAAAGAAGAGAGTGAATCAATAAGAAGGATTCAGTCTTCAGTTAATGTTTCGTTAGCTACACTCAAAACGCTGGGAGTAGGTGCGGATAGCTAGGATCCCATTTTAATTCGTTTAATATCAACTAAATTGCCTTATTCCACTTTATCTCTTTGGGAACAGTCCTTAACGTCTCCTAGAGATTTACCAAAATGGTCTCAAATGTCGCAATTTCTAGTCGACAGGTATGATGTATTAGAGCGCGTAACGAGTATCAAAACTTCAAAAGATTGCTTTAAATCGTTAAATACACAAACAAATAATATTCAAACTTACATGTCGCAAGAAAACTTAAACAATAACTGCAAGTTATACGTACATTTACAGTACAGCAAAGAGTCTATTATGTATTCAAAAACTAGTTTTGCAACAATTGTTTGAGTCCATCTCATCTAAAAACCAGTTGTAAAAGTAAACACAGCTGCATTCATTGTAAGAAATTACATCATTCGTTGTTACATACATATGCCAAACAGATTATCAAATTCGCCTCAAGATTCTGGAAAATCACAAAGAAATGATAAGTCTGTGCAGAAAAATAATTCATCTCAACATGCAAATTCAAACGTTAATCAAACATGGAGAGCAAATGCTCAAAATAAACAAAATAGAGCAAATGCTCAAAATGAACAGAACGTTAATCAAACTTGGATAAGTAATGCTAAATATGATCAGCCAACTACAAGCTATATTCAAGCGAATTGCTCCACAAGTGATGAAAACATTTTGTGACGTACAGCTTTAATGCAAGTCGAATACAAAGGAGAGTTGTTTACTATTAGAGCGTTAATTGATCCAGGCTCTCAGAGAACTTTCCTTACTGAAAGAGTTAGATCTCGTCTACAATTGCCGTATAAAAATTCACATTTCGAAATTATAGGCATAGGAGATCAGAAACAATCTGCCAAAAAAGAATGCGAACTTGTGTTATATGCAAAAAGACACAATTTAAAAATTCCAATTAAGGCTATTGCCAAGAATATGGTCATACTAGGGCTTACTGTAAGTTGCCTCCGGTTTGCGTTGTATGTGGCGAGCTACATTATTCCGCCCAATGCGACAAAACAAGGGATGATTCGAAAGTTAAAAAATGTAGCAATTGCGGTGGAAACCATACTGCTAACTACAGAGGCTGTCCAGTTTTTTCCATGGTAAGGAAAACCACTCAAAAACTAAATACTCCTGCTAAGCACCAACAATATCGAGCAAATGCTCATTATCCTCAGTTAGCCCAACCAACAACACAACATGTTTCATACGCAGATATGGTAAAAACCAATCATACTGCAGTACATAAAGCGGCACCGGCAACTAATTCTACTCCTAATTTGCAATTGGTAATTTTAATCGTCTCGAAGCAAGCATCGAGACATTAGTGCATTCGATAAACAGTTTTATGAGCTCTATGAGCAGCATGATGCAAGAAATGGTACGCATGCAATCTACTATGTTGCAGGCGTTACTTAACAAACCATGAACTGTTTAAAAATATGTTTCTGGAACGCAAACGGCTTGCGCCAACACAAAAATGAACTCGAGTACTTCCTTAAGAAGGAACAAATTGATGTCATGCTGGTTGCAGAGACTCACTTAACAACAAATAGCTTTTTTTAAATAAATGGCTATATCTTATATGACACCAAAGACCCCCGTGGCAGAGCATGTGGTGGTTCAGCAATACTAATAAAGGCTCGAATCAAACATTATTTACTGTGTGATTTTTGTGAAGATTACCTACAAGCAACAAACATCTGCATTGAAGAATTTCATCAAAACTTGGTTATTTCTTCGATTTATTCACCTCCTAGATTTCAAATATCAGAGAGTCAATACAGCGATTTCTTCAAATCACTAGGTCCCTGTTTCATAGCATCAGGCGACTACAACGCTAAACATGCGTTTTGGGGATCACGCCTAATAACTCCAAAAGGTCGTGTTTTGTTTGACACAATTTCAAAAATGCGTCTGAATGTGATATCGAGTGGACAACCCACCTATTGGCCTACTGATCGACAAAAAATACCGGATGTTATTGATTTTGGCGTGATTAAGGGTATTCCAAGAGAAACGATTAAAGCTGAAGCGTCACTTGAATTATCCTCAGATCATTCACCCACTATCGTCTATATATGGGACAAACAAAACATCATATCACCAATGACTATCACAAGCATTAATTGGTTGAAATATAGAAAGTATCTTAGTACTCATTGTTCGGAAAACATCCCGCTAAGAACACCTGAAGACGTAGAGCGGAGTCTTATTGATTTTGACCAAAATCTCAAATCAGCTGCCCAACATTCAACAATAACCCGACAATTAGCTAGATACAATCAAATTTATTCTGCAGATATCGAACGGCTCTTGGCTGAAAAAAGAAAAATTCGTAGAGAATGGCAATCACAGAGATCTCCTCGACTCAAAAGCAGACTTAAAGAATGCACGAACCGGCTAAGAGACATGCTGGAATCTCGAAGAGTAGCATCCCTGAAAAACTATTTGGGAGACCTAGACGCAACTCCTCAATCAGATTATTCGTTATTACGTGCTTGTAGAAACCTTAAAAGGCCAGTCTTACGTAAGCCTCCCTTGCGAACTTCAGCTGGGGGCTGGGCAAGGAGTGATACCGAAAAAGGAAATTTATTTGCTGGACATTTGAAAAAGGTTTTACCCCAAATATATCGACTGATATAGTTGAGTTGCCAGTTCTCGACGCTAGTGCTGCAGTACCGATAAGATTTGAATTTGGTGATCTTGAAAAGGCAATAACGGATTTGAACACCAAAAAAGCCCCTGGCGTTGATAAAACCAGTAACAAGATGTTAATTGAGTTGCCCCGTGTAGCTCGCAAAATCGTTCTTTTTATTTTTAATGTCATTTTACGTTTTGAGTACTTTCCCACAGAGTGGAAGGTGTCCTTGGTTACCATGATTCCTAAACCAGGAAAAGCCCACACAAAAATTGATTCATACAGACCTATAAGCCTTTTGTCAAATATGTCAAAGCTGTTTGAGAGGATGTTAATAACTAAGCTTAACCCTGTTCTAAGTGACAAAGGATGTATTCCAAACCATCAATTCGGCTTCAGGAAAAAACATAGTACGATCGAACAAACTCACAGGTTAGTTAATGTTGTTAAGAAGACTTTTGAAGAGAGAAAATACTGCTCTGCGCAAGCATTCGATAAGGTATGGCATGAAGGCCTAATATATAAGCTAAAACTGAATTTTCCCGTAAACCTATACATATAAGCTGCTAGATAGTTATTTAACCGAACGAAAATTTATTGTGAAAGAAGGAGATTTTTTGAGCTCACCCCAGCCAATCGAAGCCGGAGTTCCCCAAGGTAGTATATTGGGGCCCTTTTTATACTTATTGTATACCTCAGACATGCCAACTAGTAACCGAGTTCACACATCGACATTTGCTGACGACACAGCTTTTTTGAGCATTCACGAAAGACCCGAAGTAGCATCACGATATTTACAAGACCGCATATCCAATTTAGAAAAATGGTTGAAGAAATGGAGAATAAAAGTGAATGAACAAAAATGTACTCACATAACTTTCACACTGCGTAGAGAATCTTGCCCCCCTATTCGGATAAATAACCAAACGATACCCCAGCTTTCAGACGTCAAATATCTCGGCATACATCTTGACCGGCGCCTTACATGGAAACGCCACATAGAAACAAAGTTAACACAAATGAAGTTAAAAGCAGTCCAACTAAACTGGCTTATTGGCAGAAATTCTACTCTAGCTTTAGATTGCAAACTTTTATTATACAAGTCAATTCTAAAACCAATATGGTGTTTTGGCATTCAGTTATGGGGCACAGCTACCAACGTAGAAAAAATTCAAAGGCGCCAAAATAAGATTCTTCGTATAATTACATCTGCTCCTTGGTATATAAAAAACTCGAACATCCATAAAGATCTAAACGTGCCATCAGTTAAAGCAGAAATAGCGAAACTTGCCATAAGGTATTTAAAGAAGCTTGAAATTCATCCGAATCCACTGGCCCGTAACATACTAACTGAACCTGGTTACATTCGACTAAGAAGGAGGGACACTGCTTCTCTCATCCGTACATCAGAGGGATAACCCACAAATTACAGTAACCGTGAAACATACATTTTTTTTGTCCAGCACTGGTTGGACTTAAAAAGTATATTTTTAGACTTAAGATATGAGTAATTATTGATAGTTCAATTATATTGAAGATACAATAAATAAAAATTGCGAGAAAAAAAAGGCTATTGTTTTACCTAAAGCCACTAAAAGGCTACCAGCATGTTCTTTCCAAATTCCTTACTCAGTTGAGCTTGAAAACTTAGATCTAGCAGACCCTACTTTTAACAAGGCGTCTCAAATAGATCTCATACTCGGCAACGATTACGAACACTTCATTAATATTGAAGGCATGAAGAAAAATATTTGTGGCCAATCTTCGGCATATAACACAATCTTTGGATGGGTTCTAAGTGATCCAATAAACACCCAAACTGTTCAAGCATTTACAACTTCGATTAATTCGTCAGAATCTTCAGATCTCAGTGCAATTTAAGAAAATTTTAGGAGCAAGAAGAAATACCCGAAGCTCAGTCAAAGTCAGCTGAAAATGAATATGTTGAAAAATTTTATACTCAAACAACTACACGTAATGAAAATGGTAGGTAGGTTGAAAGACTACCATTTAAACAAGAATATCCCGAGGATGTTTTTCTCGGCTCTTCTCGTTTCATTGCACTCGCACAATATTGCCATATGGAAAAGACTCTTGCTAAAAATCCAGAATTACAATCCGAATATAAAGCTGTGCTAGAGGAATACTTAACTCTAGACCATATCGAAGAAGCTTCCCCAAATGAAATTATATCTCAAGGTAAATACGGCTCGTTTTATTTGCCTCACCACGCGGTTGTTCGTCCTGAACATAAAACCACAAAAGTGAGAGTCGTATTTAACGCATCTCAAAAAACTAAGTCCAAATTTTCTCTAAATGACGTATTGTATACTGGCCCAACTCTTCAAAATAATTTGATAACTATTATTTTGAATTGGAGAAAATACAAATACGTTTTCAGTGGTGATATACAGAAAATGTACAGACAAATATCAATACACCCTGATGACAGGCGCTTTCAAAGAGTTTTATTTCAAAGGGAACCCAATGGCCCTATTAAAGACTTTTAATTGAAAACCGTAACTTTCGGAGTAAATTGTGCTCCTTTTCTAGCGATTCGCACTCTTATCCAAATCGCCAATGACTACGAATTTGAATTTCCCAAAGCCTCATCGATTTTAAAGTTCGAAACTTATGTCGATGATATTCTATCTGGAGGTTATTCAATTGAAGAAACTCGCTCAGCTCAACACCAGCTAATTACAACTTTACTGGACTTATACTCAAGAAAATAACTGCAAATGATTCTCAATTATTCATTGATGTTCCCGAAGAAGATCTTTACGATATAGATTTCCTTCGTTTTCACGAATCAAGCTCAACTAAAACTCTGGACGTAAAGTGGAATGCAATTTCTGATGCATTCATTTATAATTTCACGCCCATAAATCAAGCTACAAAAATTACAAAGCGCGAAATTCTTTCGTCGGTCGCAAAACTGTTTGACCCAGCTGGATGGCTAGCTCCAATCGTCATCAGAGCAAAGTTGCTGATGCAACAGCTATGGTTAGAAGGACTGGAATGGGATGAAGACGTTTCCTCAGAATCTCTGCAAAAATGGAATGATATTGTTCAAGATCTATCTCTAGTTAAAACAATTTCTATTTGTCGTTGGCTCGAATATAGTCCTGATAATACGATACAAATTCACGGTTTTTGCGATGATTCAAAATCAGAATATTGCGCTGCAGTATATATACGATGCCAAACCACAACTTATAATACATTTTCGAACTTATTATTGGCAAAAACTAAAGTAGCTCCAATACAAACTGTATCCTTACCACGCTTAGAACTCAATGGAGCTGTGTTAGTAGCAAACCTCGTAAACTATGTCACAAAATCATTAAATTTTAATAACTACGATATTTATTTATAGACAGATTCCTCTATCGTCCTAGGTTGGTTATCAAAACCAACTTCGTAATGGGAAACCTATGTTGCCAATCGTACTGCTCGATTTCATGAGTTAATGCCTAACGAAACATGGTGACATATCTCAACTCATGATAACCCAGCTGATCTTGGAACTCGCGGCTGTAAGCCTCAAGATCTAGTAAATAACTCTCTCTGGTGGCATGGACCATCTTGGTTAAGTAATCCACCGTCTGAACGGCCTAAAAGAAACACACTAAAAGTTGTTGAAAAATCAATTACTGCTCAAGTTAATGAGAATGATATTTTAAATAGATTTTCTT
Source organism: Phasia obesa (assembly GCA_949628195.1). Lineage (NCBI taxonomy): Eukaryota > Metazoa > Arthropoda > Insecta > Diptera > Tachinidae > Phasia > Phasia obesa. Next base: position 105,663,325 of record OX451216.1, on the reverse strand, counting down.
CTTACACAAGAGCACTTAGAGTAACTTGTTATATATTCAGATTTTTTAACAAGAGTATCCGAAAATTAAGGCCAACTGTACAAATAACGAATTCAGACAATCTCAATCAAAATGAAATGAAATTGACTAAAAAACGACTCATCATGTTGTCTCAGAAGACTTTTTATCCCGATGAATATCAAAGCTTATCTAACGCGAAAAATATTTCTAATAAAAGCTCGCTAAATACTCTTAACCCATTTTTTGATTGCAACTCTATTTTACGAGTAAATGGACGTTTAGCGCAATCAAGTCTTGCTTATGATGAGCGTTATCCCATGATTTTACCAGGCAACTCGAAATTTGCAGGCTTTATCTCAAACATTTACATATCTTTTTATCGCACGCTCAAGCCCTGAGTCAAAAGTGTAATACGGAACTGCAAAATATGTATTATTCATAAACAGCAGCCATGTTCCCAAATTATGGCGCCACTTCCTCCAGAAAGAAGCAATTTATCGCTTTCGTTTCAAATAACTGGCATAGATTTCGCTGGCCCGTTTAAAGTCAAAGTTTCACCAACAAGAAAATCGCCTCATACAAAAGCTTACGTTTGTGTTTTCGTGTGCTTCAGTACAGAGGCAATTCAATTAGAGCTCTGCTCAGATTTGTCTTCGGCAGCATTTCAAGCTGCATCTTCCCGCCTTATTGGGAGGCGGGGGCTCCCCCAAAGGGTATAATCCGATAATGGTAGAAACTTTATCGCTGCCAGTAGAATTCTCGAGCAAGAATTCTCCTCGTTCGTACGAAATGCTGCTCAAGATATATCCCAAAAGTATATAACTCATGGTTTTAAATGGAAATTTATACCACCTCATGCTCCACACATGGGTGGCTTTTGGGAGGCCGCTGTAAAGAGCTGCAAATTTCACCTAAAAAGAATAGCTGGTGCTCAAAGGTTCAACTTCGAAGACTTCTCAAGAGTGCTTGCTCGAATTGAAGGAGTTCTGAACTCGCGCCCTATTTCTGCCCTCTCAGAAGACCCGTCAGACTTAACGGCACTAACGCCCGGATACTTCTTAAGAGGAGATCATATAATGGCTATTCCAGAACAAGCTTTAACAGATATGTCTCTTATAAACAGATGGGAAAAATTAAAAGCTATTCACCATCAATTTTCTATTCGATGGAAAGAAGATTATCTTAAAGCTCTACACAAGCGATATAAATGGAAGAATAGTTCGCGAAACATCCATTGGAGATCTTGTTGTTGTTATTGATAATTTGCAACCGCCCTATGAATGGCGCTTAGAAAGGAAAGAGAAAACGTACCCAGGGACAGAGAATAATACACGTAAGGCAGACGTGCGTATATCATCGGGAATTATTACTCGTCCGATAGTTAAATTATGTTATCTTCCATTTCTTGCTAATAGTGAAGACAATTAAAATCGCTCTTATAAGTATTCTTTCTTTCAATATTATCAATTTATCTATAACATGTTCATAACTCATTTCAGAAAACCATGCTAATAACATTTTACAACATTTCACCATGCTCATCAACTCTTACTAATTCCGTTGTGGTTTTCTCTGTTTCCTCTCCTTTTCCTTTTTTTCTTATCCCCCAGATCAAACAGAAGGTTGACTGCTACTCGCGTTCCCAGCCAAGGCAGCCGTAGCCGGGACGTGAGCGATACTCATCCACCTCGTGACCTCGAGGTGTACAAATGTGTCATTTGTGATCGGTTCCACGCTCTACGGGTATGCCGGAAGTTTTTAAGAATGACGGTGCAGAGGAGAAGGGAGATAGTCGGAGCCCTTGGTTATTGCATGAACTGCCTGGCGAGGAGCCACAATTCCAGGTCGTGCATATCAATGGATACATGTAGAAAATGAAAATATTACCACCACACCTTGTTGAAAAATCCATCACAACTACCTCATCGCCAAGGGGTCAATCCACGCAGACAGCCAAGAACCGGGCGTTCCCAACAGCGACAACAGCAACAACAACAGCATCAAAAACAACAACAACAGCAGAGACAACGACGATAACAACAGCGGCAACAACAGCAACAGCAGCAGAGATAACAACAGCAACAACCCAGCCAAACTTCAGCTACCACAACTACAGCCGCAGCCACCGCTCCAGATGCAGGCATTCTTGCCGAAGCCATACGATCCCTGGCAAATGTTTTATGTGCCACTATAACCCCACTGACTGTTGCTTAAATTTGAGGAGGCGGCATCTCCAATTCTGGACTATAAATTAATACACATGTGAAATTATATTTTGAATTTTTATTGAATTTTATTGAATTTGAATTTTTGTAATTAATTGTAATTATTACAAGTAAATTTTTTATAATTTTCAAAACTAAAATTGAACTGAAGTAACTTAAATTAATTTATTCTTTTAAATATAGCATAAGCCAAATAACTAAATCTTTTTTATATATTGTCAAACTTTTTCGTTACGTTACGGTAGTTCTGCTGAACTACTGCATAACTTCGGTTTATTGAAAAGCCGAGGTTTTTATATTTCTATTTTATCTTTCAACTTTCACTTTTCTTTGAACCTTCAACTCATCAAGTTAAATTTAAATAAACGCTTCGTTTATAACGTTTAAAAAAAAAATAAAACCTCTAATCATTTCCCGGAACAAATTTTAAGGTGAGTACTCATTACCCTTAAATTAAAAGGAAAGAATTATTTATTAATTCTAATTCTCCCCCCATTTATTCTTTATTTTATTTATGAGCGGCAAATATTAAATCTCTTAAAAGATTCCCCCAAAATCTTAAAAGAGATTCTTAAAATAAAACATCATTTTATTTCACTATTCCTAATCCATTATGTGGATGATCTATAAGACTGTAAAGATACCGAAAGCAATTGAATTAGCGAGACAAGTGGCCTATATTTATAGCAAAGGAGATTTTTTTAGGAAGTCAAATTTAAAGTTTGTAATGGTAAGTCTTGGATCACCAATAGTCAAACAAAATACCTATTGGTGGTAATATTATGCACATGACTACAGAGAAGGTGTAAGGGATGTGGTGGTCAACCACATCCTACCTACTCTTTAAAATTAAATCGAATCAATAAAAATGTTTTATCCGGTTTAAAACGAAACTGAAATACTACGAACTCTTATGTCAATCTTTGATCCATTTGGTTTTCTTTCAGCATATGTGTTTTATTTAAAAATATTGCTACAGAAGGTGTGGAAAACAACTGATGGTTGGGCTGATGAAGTAAATGACAATGTCTTCAATATATGGATCGTCTGGATTAAACTTTTACAACCTAAGTCTTCAGTTTAAATGCGTATATTTGTTGACGGTATCGACGTATGCTGCTGTGGCTTATTTTCGAGTGTTATCGGATGATAGAGTTCATATATCTTTAGTAAGTGCTACAGTGAAAGTCGCTCCGAAACAACCAGTATCAATTCCACACATGTAGTTGATGACAGAAGTTTTAGGTGGTCTTTTAGGAAATGCAGTATGTAGTAGTCTTAAAATCCAACTCCAAAGGCGATTCTTTTAGTCCGATTATAATACAGTAGAACGCAGACCCTCGAAATTTGTTATGTTTCGCATTGCAGAAATCCTTGATAGCAGCAAACCATCAAAGTGGAGATATATACCTACAAAAGACAACGTAGCCGATGATGCGACAAAGTGGAATCCTTTCAATTTGACATGAATGATCGTTGGTTTAATGGTCCGTTTTTCTTGAGGCAGATTGGCCTGAGGTAAAAACCCAAACTACAAAAATTTCAGAAGAACTTAGAACTCACCTTGTAATAGTATACCATGAGATAATAGATTTTTACAGATTTTCATCATGGAAGACACTACTACAAACTGTTGTTAAACTTTTTAATTTTATACACAAGTTAAAGGTTAAAATTCATAAAAAAATAATGAATCATATATATTACTTGAAGTTTCTAAGTTAATTACATGGCATAAAATAAGATTTACAGCATAATACAGTACGAATGTTTTAAGAAAGAGTTTGCTATTTTATTAAACAAGACTGGAGAGATTTCATAATCAAGTGCCTTATACAAATGTTTTCCCTATATTGATGATCAAATGGTGATTCGTATGAATGGAAGAATTGGCTTGGCTCCAGTTATACCGGAACATTTAAAACGTCCCACAGTGAACGGTCCCCATAGTAAAACTGGAAAAAAATCGAAGTAGTTATGGTAGCTTAATGAAATTTCTGACACATATCTATATTGGCCTACTGTTTAAAAAAATGAATTATCATTTTTAGTAATCCTTTTATTTTTCCGGTGCGGGGACAATTAAATACCCAAAATTTCCCCATTTCAGTAATTATTATTTTTTTGGTTTTTAATCATTTCACATACAAAATGATAAAGTGAGATAGTTTCTTTATAAAATCTCCAATCTCTAATTATTTAGGGCTGCCGTATACCTTTTTTGAATATAACATTATTTTAAACATTTTAGTATTTTTTTAAAGTTTTGAAAATTATCATAACCATTGATATTCAAATAACATTATATAAATAGAGTTACCAAATTGACAACACTAAATATTTTAAAATTAAACCATTTTTTAAGATAAAAAACATATTTATATAAAGATTAGTAATAAAGTTACAAACAATTTCAAATAACATAACAATTGTAAACAATTTCTTAATCACTAAAATAAGTTTCTGAGTCTGAATCAGTGTTAAAAGATTCATCTACTATTATGTAATAACTAATTTCTTGATTATTGTTGAAAGTGCTGCTTGTATTTATTGTATTTCTATTGGATGAAATTAATGGATCAGAATAAATTAGGAGTTTATTCATTAAATCTTGATTACAATTTTCTCTACTATTTTTTTGAGTGTGCTCAAGTCTGTTCTTTCTTAATTGTTTTGTGAAGGCAGTCTAAAGCATTTTCCCGTGCACTCACCTTGTATTAGTTCGCCCTGGTTTAAAACATAGCCTACTATTATCATACATTTTCAAATATTAACTGATAATTTTAATAAAAATATAAAATATGGATGATTTTTAATATCATTATATTTCAAAAGTTGGCATAGAAAACACCTAAATATTTGTATACATATTTTAGTATATATAACAGAAAATAAGATTATTGATTCATAAAAGTAGTTTTTGGATGTGCCTATTTTTTCGAGTCCATCGAAGCTGACTATTTTTTTAAAAAAGTACATATTTTGGCTAAAAACTTCACATTTTTTTACAGTGTTGTTATAAATATTTGAATTTTAGGATTTTTTCATTGTTTCCGCTACATTTCTGAATAAAACAAACAAATTTGCATGCATTTTTATTGAATTGAATTTTTGAGATTTATTTTTCCAAACCCATTTTTTGTTACTTAAAAATTATGAAAAAATTATCAAAATAATTCGACTTTAACGACGTGTAACTTTTTATAGGTGGAACGCACATGAAAAGCCAAACCACCTCTGGAATCGTGGGAGTCTCAGCTTTCATTCCATACATATGTATTTTATTGATAAATTCGAAAGTTTTTTTTTTACTTTTTTCCACTAGACGTTTACTGTTTGACGATAGGTTTCGAAATATCTTCTAGAAACAATTTGTTCTGACAAAAAAGGTTCTTAACACTACGTACATTTAAAAGTTCAAACCTTTTTGAATTTTCGCAATGGCCTGAGATGTATAGACATACTTCCATGGATTCTTCTTCTATACGACGAGTTTCCGAAGTCAATTTTAGACACAGGTTATTAATGTTCCCTTCTAGTTCAAGTTGGTCACAAATATCCTGTAGTGCATGTAGTATAAACATGCATACACAAACATACATAAGTATATGAAAATAAGAACAAACCAAAAATATAGAAGTAAACAAAACAATGAATAAGAAAAGTATGACTTGCATTTTAAGTGACTGGTGTCAATTGATATGGGTCACTAGAATGAATGGTAAAACTAATATATGAAATTGGATTTGTAAAAAAGTAGAATATAAGTAATTTTGTAAACAAATAATTTTAAGTAGGGCAATTAGTAAACACTGAGTAGAAAAATAGAATAATATAGAATAGGAGAAATAGAATAAGAAAACACAAAATTGAAATAGTATATAAGCTGATACAAAATTCAAATAAAACCAGAAGTAATTCTGACTCTCAAATAGTTGTTCTTATTTCTCAAAAGAAAAACTTCGGCAATTAACTTTGCCATACTATAGAGCCGACTAAGATTCTAATGCTCTCAAATAAGCTAAGAATCCTATAGGGATTAAATACAAATAAAAGAGAATAGTAAACACATCACATTACTTCTTTACAATCCTTTTGTATTAGAGTAACATTTAAACCATCGTCCAAAAACGCGAAGGCTTCTACTAAAATACCCTTGCTATACAATGTTACAGGTAAAATTTTGAAAGATGTTTTGCCAACATTAGGGTTAGAATGTGTTGTGGCCATAGAGTTCGACTTGAATTTGTGAAGTAATTTGTGGTGCCATCAACTGGACACCTTTTATCGGAACAGTGACAGTGTCATGGTTTTGAAGACACAAACGGCAAATTTTAAAAAAATCAGCGTTCAGATAGCTTTATCTAGGAAAACTTGTCACATACCAAAACCAAGTGATTTTTATTGCTAATAACCAGCGTTGTCAACTTTGAAATTTCAAAACGCACCAAAGTGGAGAAAAAAACGCACCATTTAAGAGAAAACGCACCAAATTTTAGAATTTCTTTTTTATTTAAAATCTTGAATGAAATTATTTTCCAAAAAAAGTATAATATTTTTGTTTTAAAAATATAACAATAAAACAGTCTTAAAGATAAAGGTTAAAAAAAACAAAATTAAATCATAAGACTTAACAAAAATAAAAGAACTAAACAAATATGTTTGTATTCAGTTGTACTAGATAATACATTTTTTTATTTCATATATTGCATACACAACTTTTTAAATAGAAATCAGCGATCATTCACAATATACATAGTTTAACAAAAAACTTAACTGGTATTAAATTGATTGGATTTGTTCCGCCAGTAAATAAAATACTGTTGTCATATTTTTCGGTGAAGACCGTCGTCACTGGCTGTTGTTTTGGTACGTTTGGCGAGCGCTTTCGATGTAAAGACATCATTTTCAAGCCGAGTATAAAAAAAAAAAAAAAACAGTGTTGAGATGTTGGAAATGTATTAAATACCGTTTTTAATTCAAGCCACATTTTTAAAATTGCTTTGACTTTTCTATTGAACTCTTTATCAGTATTATCAGGATACTCATTATAAGTATTTATTAATTGATATATTTGTTCCCAGGGCTTTTGCCTAACAGCTGAATGGGAAAACCAATGTGTTTTGTAGGGATAGCAAATTCCTTACAGTGAAATGTTTCTTTTTTTTAACATAACACAAATTAATACAACAACAATACCGTTTTACTTTGTGCATATGATTTGGTATGTCTTAAACATCATTACTAGTTGTTCTTATTATGGTCTGTAAAAATGACTATGAATATTTTGCACTGTTGGTGCCACCAAAAATTAAAAAAAAGCACCGAAATTTAAAAAAAGCGCACCACGCACCAACTCGTGAAATTTTCGCACAAACAAAATGAAGAAGCACCCAAAATGGGTGCTAATAACACATAGTTTTGGAATATTTGTTAGTCTCTCTATCTTGTATTCATGTACATTACCCCCTATTTTATAACATGTAATTGGTAGGCTAACTTTAGCCACAGCCTCTGCAATATCAAACAACCACCTTGAAAACACTGAAACGTCAGCATCTCTAGCTGCTATGTACATGACCCAATTCAGTTTTGTTTGAGCTGGTAACTTATCTTGAAGAAGCAGTAGATTATTTTTGTGATCTTGTAGTCCAGAAGCTTCTAAGGTAGAGCAACGATTTCTAACTAAAATAGCGTAATTTATAAGAGTGTCAAGTTTATCCAAAGCAGATAAAGCGTCCGATCGAAAAATTTCCAAGAGAGAATTGATTATTATTTCTGGGCGGCCAAACATTATTCTGAGCGTTCTGGGACATTTTTGGGAGATGGTAACTACCAACATCAAAGGCTTTTCATTTTAGAGTTTTCTGCAAACGTAAGAGATTTTCGGAATCAGAAAAACCGCAAAGTTTCGTGCTCTCTAGGAAGGAGCTGATAAATAAAGGCCAGTTTCAAGCGAAAGATTCCAAGTTAGAAACCCAATCCTTTGTACGAGAAAAAGCTTTACTGCAAACACGTCCTTCACATTCTTCTGACATTGCCAAAATTTCTAATTTTCTTTGTAAGAATAGAGATTCTCAGGCTTTTTCTTCGCTAAGTCGTTGAAGTTCTAAGTAGCCGAACACAATGACATCGCCTTTAAACTTTTTTCAAAATTTTTAGATGATGCTTTATCATTTGATTTTCCTCCGCAATTGGAACATATTCAATCATTGTTCTTACCCGAATCAGTTATTATTGCACTTGTAAAGTGGTACATTGTATCGCATTTCTCGCATTGAACCATTTATTCAATGTCCACAACTGTTAGATTTACCAGGAACCTCTTCCGCATTGTTTTTAATGATTTGATCACTTGAATTTTTTGTTTTATCAGCATCATTAGGCGGTGTACGGAACATAATAAAATATTTTATTAATTTTGAAAATTGTTGAAAAAAACAATTTTTTGAGAGTAAATATTCAGTTTTTAATTTAATTTGGTTTTGAAATAATTAACTTCAAAATTAATAGTTTTCACAAAGATAAATTTTTTCCAACTGAAGTATGTGAATAAATTATTTTACATTATTATCAAAGTTAATATACATAATTGTATAATTTTTGTTTTAAATAAAGGACAAACAAGTTTAAAGTGTTCAGAACAACTATTCTTTCTCCCAAAGTATATCTAGAAAACTTTGCCACTCTGATCAGCTAAACACCACAACTTGTACCCTATTTTTATGGGTTTCATGGGAAGATATTGTTGAGGTTGAGAGTTTTGTCATTTTGGGTGGCATACAGATTGCTTTGATACACAATGTCATCATGTATAGTATCAATTAGGGCGAGATATACATCTGTAGGCGTAGAGCAGTTACTAAAGCATTCGTCCACGACAGAGGTGTCTCCAGAGTGTTCTGGTAAGTATGTCTCAACGTCTCGTTTTTTCCATTTCCGATTAGGTTCTAGAACTTTTTTTCGACTGCAATGACTTAGAATGTGTTGTTTTTGCAAGTGGAAGTTCATTGGCCGATTGTATAGGCATCACCGTAGAAGAAGTTGCAGCTTCAGTACTTATATCGTCAGCTTCTAATGTATCTAAAGATTGTTGTATGGCTTCATCAACACTTTCATCAAAGATACTCAGTGGCTGACGACTGACGACTGACATCTTAATCATCAGATAATTCTAAATCTGAGTTAAAATCGCACTTTGGGATATCCTCGATGAATAATGCTTCTATTAGGGCAATAATTTTGGAAATATCCATCTAAAAAACAAACATTGTAGAAATATACCTATAAAAAAACCCAAAAAGTATTTCAAAAATGCTCAAAGTCACTGACGGTATTTCTGAGTCCCCCATGGTTTTATGCAGATTTTACGTACATAAAACCTATAAAATAACTTTATAATATAAAAAGAGCCCTATTTAGGTTGTAAGGTTTCTATATATAAAAAAAAATCCAATTTACCTTGGGAAATTTATATATTTATAATACAAATAATTTATAGAAATGTATATTGCAAACAAAAATTTTTATTAGCAATGCACCTGCAAGTTACTAAGTTCAATGTGCTACTGAATTTACTGATATTTTATTTTTTTCAACAGAATCTTTTTTGTTGCCTAGCACAATGTTGTAGAAAAAATATTTAAGCAGAGATAACGCTGCTGCGATCTCATGTTTGTTTAAAATACCGTTACAAAAGATAGTACGATTTAGTACCGTCAGATAGGAAAGGGCCAAGCGGCCAAGATTGGTAAAAAATGGATAAAACATTTTTTTAATTAATATCTTTAAAATAAACTCTCTATAATAATCTAATACTAATAATCTTAAACTAATAATCTAATACTAATAATCTTAAACTAATAATCTAATACTAATAATCTTAAACTAATAATCTAATACTAATAATCTTAAACTAATAATCTAATACTAATAATCTTAAACTAATAATCTAATACTAATAATCTTAAACGAAATCCAAAATCTTTCTATAAATTCATTAACTCAAAGAAAAGTACATCCGGTTATCCGAAAGTTATGTGGTTTCAACAAAACCAGTCATCTGATGATACAATTATATGTTATATGTTTGCGGATATTTTCTCTTCTGTATACTCCACTTATGATAATTCAAATATTATCCATTTTGCCTTGCTGAGAGTCAGTCTATATCTCTGCCAACTCTTGATTATGAACCAATTTTATTTGGTATAAAGAAAATCAAATTATCCAACAACTTTGGCCCTGACAAGATTCCCAGCTATATTTTGATAAAATGTGCTGAAACCATAGCCATAACTCTGACTATAATGTTTAAAACATCAATTAGAATTGGGTTTGTCCCAACTATTTGGAAAACTTCTAACATACATAGTTCCTTTTTTTAAATCAGGCAACACGACGCATACGTGCTTCGTTTAGTTTGGATTTTAAAATTTATTGCACGATTTTGTTTTTTAACCGCTTGGTATAATTTTGTTTGTGTTTTATTAATTTATTTATTATATAATTTAATTTTAAGTTGTATTTTAATTATTCGCTTATTTATTTCTATACAACAACACTTTTAATTTTATTTTGTTCTTTGTTTACATTTTTATATAAGCAAAGAGAGCTAGTTTAGATAAACCTGCGATAAAAATTAGAGAAGAGACAAATTATTCCTGCTTCGGAAGTAGATTCAAACTGAATCATCTCAAAGCAAAGTGCTTCGCTCTCAAAATTTTTATATGTCGAAGCACGTTGATTCAAACATGATTGGAGTGTGAAGCACGAATGAGAGAGCGAAGCATGAATATTGGGCTCCGTGGAAACGTGCTATTAGAAATTTCGATACATTTTATTCGATAACGAATAAGAGAATCCCAAAAGTAAAAAAAACTCGCACATTCGAGTAAGAATTTGCTCGTATACGAATGCGAGAATTAGCCCCGAGATTCACTTGCTATGTTACGCAGCAAAGGTTTTTAATGAGATTCAAGCTCCTTTAGATACGTTACTGCATGTTTCGCTATTTCTACTTTAACTAATTACATGTTTAGGTCTTTGTGGATGTTCGAGTTTTTTATATACCAGGAAGCAACTTTGAATTTTTTCTACATTGCTAGCTAAGGCAGTGCCCCATAATTGAATTCCATAACAACAAATTGGTTTGAGGATCGACTTGTACAGAAGAAGTTTACAATCTAAGCTCAGGGTGGAGTTTCTGCCAATAAGCCAATTTAGTTGTACTGCTTTTAATTTCATTTGTGTTAACTTGAAATCTATTTGGTTTTTCCAAGTAAGGCGATGGCCAAGATGTATGCCCAGGTGTTTAACGGCTGAAAGCTGCGGTATCATGTGGTTATTTATGTGAATAGGAGAGCATGGGTCCCTAGGCATTGTGAAAGTTTTATGAGTACAATTTTGTTCATTCACTTTTATTCTCCATTTTTTTCAACCATTTTTCCAAATTGAGTATGTGGTCTTGTAAAAGTTGTGACACTACTTGGACGGTTTCATGAATACATAAAAAACTTGTGTCAAGCGTTAATGTTGATGTATGGACTCGGGTGCTAATTGGTATATCTGATGTGTACAGTAAATATAAAATTGATCCCAAAATACTCCCTTGGGGAACTCCGGCTTCAATCAGCTGTGGCGAGCTTAAAAAGTCACCTTCTTTTAGTAAAAACTTTCGATTCGTTAAATAATAATTTAAGGTTTTGATCAAAATCAATTAGACTCTGGTCCACGTCTTCTGGTGTTCTTAGCGGTATGTTTTCCGAACAAAAAGTACTGAGATTCTTTCTATATTTCAAGGAATTTATGCTTGTACTAGTTGGTGAAACCATATTTTGGTGGTTCCGTATATAGACAATAGTGGGTGAATGATCTAAGAATAGTTCAAGTACGCTTAAACTTTAATCGTTTCTCTCGGAATACCCTAAATCACGCCAAAATCAATAACATCAGGTATTTTTTAACGACCAGTAGGCCAATAGGTGGGTTTTTCACTCGATATCACATTCAGACGCATTTTCGAAATAGTGTCGAATAATACACAACCTTTTGGAGTAATTAGTCTTGATGAAACGTATGTTTAGCGTTGGATTCGCCTTATGCTATGAAACATGATGATGTTTAATTCCAGACTTTATTAGTTTTGCTGAACCACCACATCATCTGCCACGGGGGCTTTCGTGTCATATAATATATATCCATTGATTTTAAAAAAGCTATTTGCTGTTAAGTGAGTCTCTGAATCATCAGAATGAGATCAATTTGTTGATTATTAAGAAAGTACTCGAGTTCATTTTCGTGTTAGCGTAAGACGGAAACCGTTCTAGAAGCATATTTTTAAACAGTTCATGGTTTGTTAAGTACCGCCTGCAACATCATAGATTGCATGCGTACCATTTATTGCATCATGCTGCTCATAGCAGTGTGATTTCCACCGCAATTGCTACATTTTTTAACCTTCGAGTCATCCCTGCTTTGTCGCATTGAACGGAAAAATGTAGCTAGCCACACACAACGCACACCAGAGGCAACTTGCAGTAAGCCCTAGTATGGCAATTCATACACTGGACGGGTCCAGATCGCTTATGCGGTTCCTCTACGCTTATTTTGCTGTGTAACAGACTTTTAGATTATAAATAGGGTGTGTTCCATTCTTTTTCAATCTGATTCAACGCGAAATAGAGGTTGAGGGACACGTTCTCGATTTCTAAGAGTATCTACACTTTTTACTTTAAATCGCGCTTTTTTTGAGGCTAGCTCTTATTTCAGCTGGATCAACATATGCGTCTACCTTTAATAAATACCTGTAGACCTTTGCTACTATTCACCTGATAGGCATAAAATTACTTTTTGCAGCTTTCAATCTCGTTTACTGCTTTACGATAACTGCTTGCATCAATAAAATATATTTTTGTTTCATCAATGTTACCACGCTTGATAGGAATTACATAAAATGAGTTCTCCCCAATAACTGAAATTAACTTTTTTATTAAGTCGTTCGAATTTTTCTCTGGAGGTGGTTTGAACGTTTTAGGTTCACTTGTTTCGCTATCTAAAACTCAATAAACCAAGTGGAATAATGATGATTAATCAATATGGATTTATGCTGATAAAAAAATGTGTTTTTTTTTAATTTGTTCTCCAACCCCAATAAAACTGAAATTTTTTCATGCTAAATATTTTGAACGTGAACGAGCATATGCAAAAAGAATTCAAATAATTACTATTTACATACATATGAATTTTTTAAAATAGTACAACATCAGCAAATTCCCATAATATTATGTTTACTTAAAATATTAAAAGTAGACCTCCTCGTGTGTATTCGATCGCATAGATTTATGTTAATGAATCAACAATTTTTAGTTTGAACCCCATCAGTGCGAAGTAAGAAAATTTACATATTCTATTTATTTAAAATTTAAAAAGTAGTCGTGATTCATAAAATTAGTGCTTACAATGCAGTTAATGTATAAACAAATGGTTCAATTAAATTTTTTGTTTGTAGAGCTTTATCGATATAAGTTTTGTATAAATAGAGTAAACCAAGTGTATTTATGCTGATCAATCAATAAGTTCTTTGCTCCTCAATAAAACTGATATTTTGTCATGATAAATATTTTGAATGCCAACGATTATATTTAAAAAGATGTCAAGGAATTACTATATATATACATATGTATGCATGTATGTATGTATGTATGTATGTATGTATGTATGTATGTATATATGTACCTAAATGAGAAGTGTATGAATAAAAATAGAAAAAAATTATAATATTGCTTACTTCACGGGTTCAATGCTCTTAAATCGTACACAATGATTTCGTAATCAATGATTTCGACAAGAGTTTATTGTTCCATTTTAAATTATTAGAATTATTGAATTATTACTTTACATACTTGAATAGTCGATTTCTTATTGTTTCGGTAAGTGAACAATTCTACGAAAAAAATAATTCTTATGTATGTGCGTTTGTTTACAATATTTGGTAAACAAACGGACATAAACAAATTATGTTTTATGACGGTTGTTCTAGTGATTATAACTGTAAAGAAAAGAAATAAAACTACATCTCGTTGATAATGAAATTAATATAAATTTATAATTTCAAAATGTTGTGAAATTACTTATATACATACATATAAATCAATGTATTTTTTTAACTTTATTTATTCACAAGTCTTACATGATAATAAGGTACATTTTATGAGAATTTACTTAAAAGTACCACAACACATAAATCTATTAAATGAATAAATGAAAAATCTTTTAATAATACTGACTTTAGGAAAATTAGTCATAAAAACCGCTAACAAACCTTTAAAAAATTTTATAATGAAATTACAAAAAAGTAACCACAAAAAAATTCTTTCTGATGAAAGAATTCTAGTGAATGCTTAATAAATTTCTTATTGTTTCAAAATTAGACTCTCTGCATTTTTTATTGAATGACAGGATCAGATCGTTGGCGAATTTATCAAACTTTTTAAAATGAAATCTGCTGTTCAGTAAGTCGGTAGGAAATCTTGGAGGAAGATTATATATTACTAGCTGACTCGGTCCGCGTTGCTGGCCCTAAGCAAACTTTAGTGTTGTATTAAAACACGATTTAAATTGAGCTTTTAACGAAATTTACGGCCTTTAAATAAAAATCCATGGAATAAATATCATAAAGTTTTTTTACAGAATAACTTACATATGGTGTAGATGTATGCTTAATCAAAAAATTAAACGCAAATATTTAAGGCAAATTGGAAATTATATTTATTTATTACTTCATCTTAAGCGGATAGACAATGTTTTTTGTTTTTTTATTTGGTGTAAAAACGTATAAATTTGATTGTCAATCTGGTTCCGTTGCATAACTTTGGTGCGTTTAAGTTGCGAATAAGAATTACCGGTGATCCAACCTTTAATGTTAGTACATGTGGTGGCATTCCGGGTGGTTCCAATGAATTGAAAAATTCAGTAGGATAATTGACGGCTTGTTCTTCATGTCGATCGATTAATATTTGATGAATTTCCGGGCAGTTTCAATTGAATTTGCTCATTGAGCTTGTTGACATCTTAATTTTTTGGTGCCAAAATTGCCCGTTCGCACAGCCAATCCGAATTTTTGTAGGAGGTTGTTAGACTTGGGAATACCTTGTCGACAGCGGCTTGAATATTCATTTGTATTTGACAGAAGTTAGGCGGGAACGAAATATCGTTCGTGGCGCGATTAATTGGAATTTTTCCATTTCCGATGTCCAAAAGTTGTTTTGGAAATGTTTGGGTAGACGGGTCTTGCAACAAATGCACAGGCATGTTCGTCCATAGCGTGATTTTCTCGACTCGGTTCAAAAGATATGAAGCTTTCAAGCATGCGTTCAGCTTATCTGCGGGCATTGATCTTGGAATAACGGGCAAAGTTTGACGGAAATCACCAGCAAGAAGAATAAGAGCGCTTCCCATCGGTTGGTTGTTTCCTCGACAATCACGCAGAGTCCGGTCAAGCGCTCCAAGCAATTTCTTTAGAATTTTGCAGGTTTTAAGGATTGTAGCCATGCCAGAGTTTTTGCTGATGTTGCAAGTTGGTGTTTCTGCCTGGTTCAAATTCAATGGAAGTTTCAGTGCTGAGTGTACAGTGCGTCCGCCGTCCAAAAGCGATGATGCAATCCCCGATGATGCCACTGCGAGTGCAATCCAATTCTGCATTCCAAGCGACGCCAATATTAAATTGATGAGGAATGTTTTTTCTGTTCCTCCTGGTGCAAAAAAAGTCCCCCATTTCCGTTTGTTACCCGTTGAATGATTTTTGCATAAGCACTTTTTTGATCATCAACCAACCGTCTTGATTGAGTTTCCACACATTCTTTTTGCCGGTTGACATCGAAGTGCTGTTCTCGCACCATGTCACTGTGTTTAACACTGTTTATGTCCCGTATCGAAGCCGGCATTCCAAGTTGAATAAGGACGTCCGAATACTCCTGGTTAGGATAAGTTGCGCGTGATTGCCTGAGAATGTCTTCAGCTAAGCTTTCGCGATGCGTTTCCCACAGTTCTCATGGATTAGATGGTGAACATGTTGTTAAAATTATCGCAAACAAAGTGCGTATTTGTTTTGGGTGACACGTGAGTGACGCCTCTGTTAGCAGGCCCAATCGGAAACACGCTTCTCTATAAGTCTGATATTCATTTCCATGAATAGTTTTCAAGGCGACGAATGATGTTGGACCTTCGATCGTATGCAAAAACAATCGCAAATAATAGTCTTCATCATTATTCGGATGAACGGTGTAGACACATCCCAAAGCATCAGAAGAATGCACATCAGCATATTCTGCGACAATCGCACCATACTTTTTTCTCATGAACTTCTTCCACGACGTGTTCCAATTGTAATACAAAAACAATTCAAAGGAAGCGTTAATCATATTATCTTTTTGATGAATTGACATTAAAAATAATTTGTAAACTTATTTTATCATTGCAATTGCAAAACACTTGTTATTTACTAAATTGATTTCACTTATAAGTTTTTAACTTATGAACACAAAACAACAATTGACACAAAACAAATAGTCGTAAAATTGCAGTCTGCGTATGAGAAAAATTTTTTACTTAAGTCAGTTGCAAAAAATAGAAGAGAAAATAATATAACATTGACGTTAAATCATGCGGGCATTGGAAGTGATCAGCCAATATATATCAATGAAAATTTAACACCACATAACCACAAAATATTTAAGTCTGCATTGCGCTTGAAAAAAGAACGTAAAGTCATTTCTGTGTATACCTTAAGAGGATTAGTATATGTGAGAAAACTTGGAACTGATGAACCAATTCTAGTTGAATTTGCTGAAGACTTAGATCAGCTTTTTCGTTAGAAGGATGTGGAACTGTTCCTGCTTCAGCTTTAATGACGATTATAATTTACACCTTGTCACATCCAAAGTTATTTTATTTTTCTTATATAACTTTATTTTTTTAAGTATTAATACTAAAAGTAAATGTTTTTTATTTATTAATTATTGTTTTAAAAAAATCGCTGTTATTATTTTGATCATTTCTAATTTTAAAACTTGTTGTGTTGCTTTAATGTGTAATGACAAACATATCTACTGACTTAATTGGCTCCAGAGAAGGTAATTATAACATGTTACGCATACTTACTAAAAAATATTCCGGGTTCAAAATATGCCACATCAATGCTCAAAGTCTGTATTGCAAAATTGATGAGTTTCGATTCTTATTTGAAAACTCTGGTGTAGACGCTATATGCGTCTCTGAAACTTGGTTCACTGATGCACACAATGACAGACTTATTAGCCTAAATGGATATCAACTATACAGATCCGATCGTGATGGCAATGCTGGAGGAGTTGCAATTTACATAAAAAACAACCTTTCACATAAGCTTCTTTGCTCTTTCAACGAGATAAACGACATTGAATTCATTCTAGTTGAACTAAGTTCTTGCAATGATAAATTGCTACTCGGATGTGTATATAGGCCAAATAATAGTATTAAATTGGATTCCCTTGTTGATGAATTGGAATTACGAACTGTTGGCTACTCTAATATTATTATATCTGGTGACTTTAATGCTAATCTGTTTACTAACTTGGGAGCGAATCTTCGTTCTGCTATGTCGGCTTTGAATTTATTGTCGGTAAATACCTCTATACCAACGCACTTCACTGCAACCAGTGCCACCTTGCTTGATCTTTTTCTTGTAGCTGATAAACGTAAGATATTGCAATACGATCAGTTAGCAGCACCTATTTTTTCAAAGCATGATCTTATTTTTTTGAATTACGACTTTAACACTGTACAGCAGACTGATAATTTCACTTTTCGGGATTATAACAATATAAACGTGATATCACTGGAGCAAGACCTCAACAATGCCTGCTGGAACCAAATTTATTATATACCTACTTCTAGTGAGAAAGTTAATTTTCTAAATGGTTTAATTCTATCCATATTTAACAAACATGTCATATTAAAGACCAAAAATGTTAAAGGTAGAACAACTCCTTGGTTTAACATGGAAACTAAATTATTAATTGAACGTCGTGATAAATTATACTATCGATGGAAACGTTACAAAACTAACGATTTACTAAATGATTTTCGAGTGGCTAGAAGATCTGTTGTGACAAAAATAAGACTTGATAAATTAATATACTACGGCGAAAAATTTCGTACTGCAGTGAACACCAAACAAACTTGGAAACATATTCGTGATATTGGTATAATCAATGGCCGAAGGAATACAAGTACAAATGTTATAGATGTTAACGAACTAAATTACTCATTCACAAACATTCCACAGCCGTCAGTTCAATTTGACTTCTATGATCAATACTCTCTTTTAGAGTCTTCGAACAAATTGTGTTTTCAGTGCTTCAATATTCCTGACATTGTTGAAGGTTTTAAAGCCATTAAATCTAATGCGGTTGGTCTGGATGATATACACCCGCGCTTTTTAAGACTGATCTTACCATGGATAATACATTATATTCAACATGTATTCAACTTTATTGTCACTTCCAGTTCCTATCCTACCGATTGGAAACTTGCTAAGGTTATTCCAGTACCAAAAAATAACAAGGAATTTCGTCCAATATCCATCCTTCCCTTCTTGTCAAAGGTTTTTGAGCGCTTAGTACATAATCAGATTTATAAATACGTTGCTGAATACAATCTACTTACTGATCGTCAGTCTGGATTTAGAAAAGGGCACAGTTGCACCACGGCCATAACTGAAGTAGTCGAGAATATTCGAAATAGTATGGATGAACGCAAGACTACCTTTTTATTGTTACTTGACCACTCAAAAGCTTTCGATACAGTAGATCACCAAATGCTGATTATGAAGCTCTCGAAAATGTTTAACTTCTCAAAAACAGCAGTGACTTTAGTTGCGTCATATCTTTTCGAAAGAAGGCAAGTAGTCTTCAACAATGGAACCGTATCCAGTCCTTTAACCATGTCGAGAGGTGTCCCTCAGGGGTCGATTCTTGGGCCTCTACTATATTCGATATATGCAAATGATCTGCCGCTACAAATCAAACACTCAAAAGTGCATATGTATGCTGACGATGTCCAGCTATATATTGACTGCACAATAACATCATTGCGATCTCAAGTTAGAAATCTTAACCTCGATCTTCACAGAATTTATCAGTGGGCAACTGCAAATGGCCTGCGTCTTAATCCTAAGAAGTCAAAATGCCTAATTATTACTAAGAAAAGGACACAAATCGTTGAAGACATCAATATATATCTTGGCGGACAAAAAATTGAGATTGTACATTCTGCTAAAAATCTGGGTGTCGTTTTTAATTGCAACCTTACTTGGTCAAACCATATTGATCAAGTTTGTGGCAGAACATATGGGATGCTCAGGAGTTTATGGCACAGTCAGCATTTTACACCGCCGAAGATTATAATGACAATAGCTAGAGCTTATCTAATACCAAACCTGTTCTACTGTTCTGAAGTATTTGCCCGTTGCAATGCTAATGATAAACGGAAGCTTACTACCACCTTTAACAATATTACGCGCTACGTCTTTGGTTTACCGAGATTTACAAGCGTTTCAAGATACTCAATACTTATCTTAGGAATATCAATGGACAACTATCTAAACTTAAAGAATCTACTCTTTCTACATAAAATAACTACAACAAAAGAACCCAAATATCTATACCTCAAGTTAACATTTACTGCATCCGAAAGAAACAATAGCATCCGTACTTTTAAATATAGAAGCAGTGCATCTTTTAATCAATTTTTCGTATACACCATATATCTCTGGAACCACCTCCCATCAAACATACAAACCTCCAGCAACACAACAGAATTTAAAAAACTCTTAATGACACACTACAAATGTAACCAATAGTTAACCATAAGAAAATTGTTATTGCATAGGTTAATATATTAGGTTTAATATAATTATATAAGCTTTCTTTTCATATTTTACATTCAGAATTATATAACATATCTGATTCTAGTGCTGTCATTTATAAGATATTGAATCTTGTTGCATTAGAAATACGAACAATAAAGACAAATACAAAAACAAAAATACAAATACAAATCAAATGCAGTCAGTGAGCAATTGAAAGCAAAGTTTGTTTGAATGTACCGTTATTTTTTATCAGCGTTTGAAAAAAAACTCAAAAATGTGCACTAAATGTAGGTATCTTAAATACAAGAGTACACAAAGTTGTTTATCATCGATTAATAATATAATATTATTTTTAACTTATTGTACAATGATGCACCTTAGTAAGCGCGGAATATCTTGTGTTATCGAATAATGTAAATATTTTGTAAATAAACCGAAAACTCGGATTTTTGAATGCAACATTTCGAAAGTTTTAAAATTTTAATATTGGATCGTTATTAACATAGGTTTTTTGTAAATATCTTCGGAACTACATAACCGATTTAAGAGTTTGATATCTCGTTTTGAAAAACATTAAAAAAAATAAATATATGTATATGTCATTTGTGGTGCAATATAAAAATTGGATTTTGCCAAGCCCCTCCGCCCGCAGACCAAAAATCAAAAATCAGACTTCACAGTGTCACCCGCCTGAATATTCTGAAGATTCCCTGAAAATTTCATCAAAATCGTTGTAGTCGTTTTGGAGTCCATACGTTACATACATACACACATCCTGTTTTATGTATATAGATAGATGTCATTGGTGGTGCAATATAAAAATTGGATTTTGCCACGCACCTCCGCCCGCAGACCGAAAATCAATAATCAGACTTCACAGTGTCACCCGCCTGAATGTTCTGTAGAATCCCTGAAAATTTCATCAAAATCGTTCTAGTCGTTTTGGAGTCCATACTTTACATACATACACACATCCTGTTTTATATATATGAATATATATATTTTTAGATTTTTATTTTGAATAATTTGAAGCTTTTTCGTGTGGGTTTTGGCAGTTTTGAGAAACCGGACTGGACACCCATAGGTGAATATCGGTCGAATACACATACAATACAATTTGTTTTTTAAATTTAGTTTAGACCTTCTATTGAGAATGGGGTAGAGGGCCCGACCACGTTTTATGGCTTTATCACAGGAGTGCCTGACATGTTGCGTGAACAACAGTTTTCTATCTAATACAAACCCTAAATATTTAATTTCATCCTTAATGGGGATTATGTTTCCACTTACGTATGTACAAAATTTTTGAAGGAATACGTTTGGGCGATTTATTAAATAGGAATATGATTGCTTGGGGTTTGTTATCATTTATTTTGATTTTCCATTTGTTAAAATATTTTTGGCTTGAGGTAAGATTCTATTTACTATTGCATTATATCACTTTCCGGGGCATATAAAAGCACTATCATCAGAATAAAATGCTGCTTCTTGCGGACTGTTATATCGGACGTATATAAAGAGTAAAGTGTGGGTGATAACACGGATCCCTGAGGTATTCCCGCTGGGATTGGTTTTTCGCTAGAGAATTCACCGTCAACATATACTACAAAGGAGCGGTTTTTTTTAAAAGCTTTTTATAATTTTCTGCAAATAAAGAGGAAAATTAAAGTACCAAGCTTGAATATCAACCCATCGTGCCAAATAGTATCAAAGGCCTTTTCTATATCCAAGAAAATAATGTC
Organism: Phasia obesa; assembly: GCA_949628195.1. Classification (NCBI taxonomy): domain Eukaryota; kingdom Metazoa; phylum Arthropoda; class Insecta; order Diptera; family Tachinidae; genus Phasia; species Phasia obesa. The sequence continues at coordinate 105,641,450 of OX451216.1, read as the reverse complement.
AGTGCTCCTGCGATTTCTTTTGATTTTTTCTATCAAATTAACAACTCTCTTTTCTTGATGTACGGTAGAGTGTTCTTTACGGAATCCGAACTGTTGGTCGTTTATCAAACAATTGTGGTCGGCAAAATCAGTTAATCTTTTATGAATTATTTTTTCAAAGATCTTATCCAGTAAGCTCATTATGCTTATTGGCCTATAATTTGGGATCTTTATCCCTTTTTGGGATAGGGATTACTTTCGACTTTTTGAAAGTCGAGGGAAAAGTTAAAAATTTTACGAAGTTCCTCATAAAAGCTAGCTGGCATATTTTTAAAATAACGCTATTTATTCCATCTAATCCTGGAGCTGTATTATTTTTTAATAATTTTATGTATGATTTCACTTCAGAAGAATTTGTAAGATCAATATTACTACATTGGTGAGAGTAACCTTCAAGGTGATATATATAAGTTGACACACAAGAATCTGAAGGAGGACCATCGTTTAAAGTTACCAAATGAGAATTGCTAAACGTCTCGGTTATTGCATTAGCTTTTTCTGCTCCAGTTTTGAGTACTGTGCCATTTATGTTTAAATCGTAGAATGTAGAATTCTTACCTTTTAAAGCTTTTGACAATTTCTAGAACTTTTTAGATCCACTAGGCAACTTTGAAATTAATTTTGACCAAGATTCGTTTCTATCCCTCTTAATATGGAAATCAGCTAAACTATTTAACTGCCTTAATATACCAATTAAATCAGCCCTGTAGTTTGCATCCCTGCTTACGTTTCTGCAATCCGTTTTTGCTTTCAACTGGAATTCTACTGAAAGCTTCTTTGACAATTTAGATTAGTCTGTTTAAAAGCAAATCTATATTAGATGGCGATATATCTGTTAGACCAATCGCTTGATTTCTAATTTTACACTCAACCCAAGATCTGATGGCTGGCCAGTCTGCACGGTTATACATAGGAACCAAACTTATTTTATTTTGAAACTCACCAAAAATGGAACAGGTAATAAAGGCGTGGTCAGATTGACGAATGTTTGGATGGGACTCTAAATTTGAAAAATTAATACTGGAGTTTGTTAATAAAATGTCTATTGTAGAGGGCTGAACATGTGTTTAGCTCTTGCCAAATCGGGTATGTGAATATGGATAATAAATGAAATAGTTAAATCCTAGACAATGACTATAAAACTCATTACCAGCTGCGTTATTTGATACACAGTTCCAGTGGGTGTGACGTGCATTAAGGTCACGAAAAATGAAAACTCGTTTGAAAAGGTAATTTTAGGTAAAACCTTATGAACTAGGTTACTTTTTATCGCAATTAGTACTCCTCCGCCAATTTAAATTTATGATGCGGTTCTAAAAATGTTTCGTTTAGTAAAAGAATGTCAATCTTTCTTTCTTGTAGAACTTTTTCGAGCTGAGAAGCTGCTGTCGCGGTTGTTATGCCTTGAGCGTTCCAGTGAATAACCTGAACATTGTGTACAACAATGGTTTTGAATGGCATGTTTGAGCATCATACTTAATACTCTCAGTTTGTCAAACTTGGTTTGACATTTTTCTAATGCATCAACTGCATCAAAAAAAGTTTCTCATTGGTGAGATCATCATTGTTGTCACGGGATTTACCTCTAGACACCTCTGAAAAAAGAACTCTTCCTTGCGAGGAGGAGATTTGATCATTTCTAATATGCTCTTGTCTGGATAGGTGCGGGAAATCACTATCATTGATAGCAAAATTAGTACTTCGTGTAACGGCTGCTCTAGATCTGGCTGATATTCGTTTCCGGATTTCTAGATATTCTCCACGACACGGGCAGTTTGGGTCATCTGCCCTCTGGTTGATGCTTTTGAGGTTTCTCTTACTGCAGTTGAAACATTTGGAAACCAAACTGTTGTGGGTTCCACTTTTGATTAAGGAACAATCACCTGAGTCGTGTTTTCCAGCACAAGCTGCACATACCACCACTCTGTTGCAGTTTTTGGCACCATGTCCATACATTGCACACTTGGTACACTGCGTAGAGCCCTTATTACCTTTGAATGGCCTTCGCCAATGTACAGCAATATTACAGAAATATTTAATTTTGAGCACTTCACTCTTCGAAACGTGATTCCTGTCAAATTCTATTAGATAAAGAGCATCATCGTCACTCGACGACGTGTTATGGACACTTTTAAATTCTTTCATGATAATATCAGTTGTTTGTCTATGAAGACCGAATAACACCAACTTAAAGATTTTGCTTTTTTTTACCTTGTGTGTGTAAAATGCATATTGCTTTTTTTGAGCAATTCTAAAGCCTCGTTGTACTGAGCGATCGTGCTGGATATTACTTTTGTGCCTATTGACATCCTTTTAAACATATAATTTTCACCCAATGTACCTAGTACATTACTGAAGCTTACGCTGGAGTCCACTATGATTGGTGGGATTCTTTCCTTTTTTTCATATTCTTTGTCATCATCGGACAGCAGATGAAATCTATTGGACGTACTGGGCCCATCATTGGACTTTGGCAACTTATACTTGGGGACATTACCCCAAAAATTCTTTCACTTTTGACTATTCATAATCAAAATAATTAATTAATTAAAGAAAAAATTTTTTTTATTTTTCACGAGCAAAAAATACAGGTTGTTAACAAACAAGGCAGAGTTGCCAGGATTTATCAATGTATACATACATATATATATATATATATATATATATATATATATATATATATTATATATATATATGTATTTACGTATTTGTTCTCCCTCAATCTTACTCTCTTTAATGTTGGACAAAACATATATATATGTACGTATGTATTCTCTCTCAATCTTATTACCTCAATCTTACTCTCTTTAATGTTAAATGAAAATGTTTAATGAAAACATGTATATGAATTTATATGGGTATGTGTGTGTATTTTATGAGTTTGTGTAAATTTATTGTATAAATAGTTTGATAAGGTACATATATTATTCTTCATACAAATAAATCTATATAATAAGAAACAATTATTTAATAACAGTTAACATATATATATATATATATATATATATATATAATATATATATATATATATATATATATATATATATATATATATATATATATATATATATATATATATCTACATATGTATATATATACATACATATGTATATTCTTGAAATAAAAAATTCCATTGTTTTAATCAAGAACAAAACTTTATTATGTCTTTAATTTTACATTAAATTGAACAAAAAGGAAAATAAGGTCGAAAATGAAAATGTATAACAAATCATTAAATTAAATAACTTTCTGAACAGCTCCTGTTAATGGTGTGTACTTCATCAAACGATCAGAGAATTAAGCAATAAGCATTTGTGTTTCTGTTTGTAGGAATGGGAATCGTAGTCTCAAACTCAATTTTTACATCAATAGGTCCGCTCTTAACCATTTCATTATGTTAGCTTAGATCAATAACAACAATCGGATTATCCTTAAACTTTTCACAGGAAAGAAGTGGTTGTGCGGACTTCATATAGTAATTTTGTTGAAATTTTTCATACATATTATATAAAATAGCATAGCGATTCTCTGCAATCTTCAAATTTAAATCATCGTACGGATAAGAATCTGAATTTAAATGTACTTTCATATTTTTTAAGTCAGAATGAATATATTTCTTATTATTTTCTAAAGCGAATAATATAAATCTAGGCCTCTCTCTGTTTATTGACAGCTTAACATTTCAAATATGGTTTCTTCCACCAGAGAATGTGGGATTAAAATAACAGTCCCAACTCCGAAAGAACATATAAGTCTTGATTTTGTAGAGTAATCATTATTTTTAAATGATTGAATGCATGATATAATAATACAAGGTAGTTCGATTTCAAAAATGTTTGAAGTTTGCCGGAATTATTGAAGTATGTTTTTATGTAAACAACAAAAAAAGCGTTGCCACTAATAGAAATAAGAAATATTTATTTTGGAAATTATTTTAAAAAAATGTGTATTTTATAAAAATAACATAAAATAAAAACGTGCTTTGGTTTAATAGTAAAACTTATGAGGAATAAATCTTGTTATAGATTATGATTTCAACTGAGAAAAAAAATTATATTTCAACCTTATTTAAGCTGCATGCTAATTGACCCCCCTGAGAAATCGCCACAAAATAAAAAATCAATAATTAACGTAAAAAATAAAAAATAGAAAAAATGGAAATTTGGCAAAAAAATTGTAAAAAAGTCAGTAGTGACATTAAGGGCATTGACTTTTTTTATATTTTTTTAATTTTAATAAATCTTTAATGTTAACAATTCTGTAATTTAAGGTAAACAACGTAACTACTTAGCTAGTTTTTAGGACTTCAAACCGATGTTTTTACACTCTTATTGATGCATTTCCTGAGAATCACCCCTATTCCATTTGGCGTCGTCCACACAATATAGGTTGGTATTCTCTTTGTCGACATAACATTTAACGATGAGTTTTTAATTTTATTTGTTATTTGTAAGAATATGTGACGTTAAAATTTTGTTGTATCGACGACGATTTCATCGCCTTGGTTTATAAAATTCAAAATGGAAAAGATTTAAATACAAGTTTGACCCAATTCGGAAAATTAGTTGAAGAAATAGAAAATTTCGACGTGATAGAAAAAACTTAGAACAGATTCTTATTAAGCACTTTCATTCCACAATATAAAATTTTTTTAAAATAATATTTTTCTACAGAACAGTGTTATGGATAAGCCGTCGAAATCGTCATAAGAGTTTTAGGGAATGCAAAATTATAATCAAATTGATGTTGACGTCAATATAAAATGATGTCGGCTCGTCAAAGTGGTGACGAAGTTCATGGTAATAGTTATTAAAACATTTTGAATAATTGTACATTTGTAAATTTTTCAAAAACGACAAAATATTACCAAATTTCGGAACTCTTAGGTTATTTTTCATTTTTGCTTTTGAGCAATTTTTATTGAGTTATTTTGCATGCATCCTCCTTATTCACAATAAAATTAACCAAACTTTTTAATTTTAAGTTCCTATAATTGTGCAACTTTTAATTTTTCTTTATACGCCTGGCAGATTGGCTTTCCATCTAATTTAAAAAATATAATTTCTTAAATGAACATACCTTGCCTTGGGTAACTTGTACTTAATAAGAAAACGGGAACTTAGACACATTTGTCAGATATAGGGATATTAAAAATCTTATTTGTAAAATCCTGCAAAACTGTATTACTATTAATTTAAACTAAACCAATTTTCGTTTGTTTACTTACATACATAAACTTAAGGATTGTTTCTGTTTCTAATTTTTAAAATTTCGAATAAAGGGCAAAAAAACCCAAAATGGGATTTCACAAAGTATGTGATATGGTAGCACAAATTTAAATAATTCCCGCAAATGTCAGAACGTTAATATGGCGACAAAAAGAGAGAATGGAATTACCTTCTATTATTATATCATGATTGAAGGTATATATTCTCATCCGAAATAGGAGTTTCCATAACATGTAGTATGTCAGACATTTTTCTTTACTTTTAATTTAAGTAATCTTAAAAATGTTTTATTTTCTTCTGTTAATTTAGGTCTTTTAGCTTTACCGGTTTCTAAAGGAATGTTTCCGTTAACTTTTTTTGGCTCGGTTTTATTATAAATTATCATATTTCCCATGGTTTCAAATGTAATCTAAGTGTTATTTCTTCACCTTTATTAAACGATGCTCTTGATCAACAATCCAAACTTTGAGATATGTTATTTCTTTAACATTCACTGGTAAATAGATTAGAATATTAGGGGTAACGTCTAATTTATAGCCAGGAACGTCCACTGCAAACTCACGGAGTATATGTGCATTCATATATTGCTCCTCTTATTATATTGCATTTAACTAGTATAGCAATAACTTTTAAAATATTAACTGGTTCGATAAATGTTTTATACTAGGATTTAAAGAACCACCACTAAAACCAAGTAATCTACTAATAGATCATTTTCGATCAAAGATAATTGTATAATGCGAGGATGTTATTTCAATTTGTAGAGTGTTATTGTTGGCTTCAATCACAATTGATTTATTAACATTTTTTTCTTTATATTGTGCGACTATATAATCAGCTACGCAGAAAAAAATATTTTTCAGATACAAACAATTAATTCGCATAAATAGAACATTTTTTATTTGAATATGGCCCTATAAACAAAATTTTAAATTAGGGGAATTAATTTTAAAATTAGTTTATTATTATTGAAAATATTCCCCGATTTTTTCAAACAATTAATTATGATATTTGGTAAAAAAAATTTATGGAAAAAAATTATAAATTTTAAACAAAACATCAGACAAAAAATTTACTGAAAATTATAAAAAAAAATTAAAAAAAAATTGTCTGAATCTAAAAGAAGACGAAGCACTTTACAGGATGGCAATGGAAGATTCATTCAATTTCGCTGTTTCTTAAAATATCAAAGTCTATGTATTAAAAAATGTGTTCTATATATGGAATTCGACATCTTGAGCAACAATGAAAATAATGTATCTCCCTTTTTCTTTTTACTTTGGTCAACTTTTAGAGACTAGTTACTTATATATTTTAGGCACAAAGCGTTTCCTCTTGAGCACAATTGGGGCAAAACCTTGTGTTTGATTCATCTAAATTATTGGTATGGGAATTGTTGGCTGGTCAAAAGCATATGTCATACATATTTACATAGAGTTGTGGTGCTAACCGTTTTTTTAGGTTAGCTCTTGTTTAAAAGATAATTAAGATTGAAAATTATGGTTTCAAGTACCTAAAAAACCAATTTTTTTTACCAATTATTGATTTTAAATCCATATATATCCATCGAACAAACATCTTGAATCGATCAAAAAAACATCTCACCAATGAAAATGTTTTTCCGCCCTTTTTTATTGGGCATGGTCATTAAAAACTGTAAAAATAATGATAAAAACATAATTTATGAATTTATATGTTAATAATATCGGGATTTTTGGATTTTTTTAATGAGGGAAAACTTTTACCCCAAGTGTCCTCTCTTATTTTAATGATCAACACAATGCACTGCATTTGTAGGGGGTTTAACTAAAAAAAAAAAAAAATAATGCGTCTACTTGTTTGGAGATGTTGGTAATAAACGTAGTAGTTTTTGTAAACAAAATCTTTGTAAAAAGATAACGATTATTTAGTGTAATAATAAATTAAATTATTTCACTGTTGTCATATCATAAATAGTAATGGATATGGTGGTGTTTATTTAAATGGTCTCGTACAGGTAGATTGCTTGCTACCTGATATATTTATATGAGGTCAGTTGATAATTTAGTATTTTCGTCTTTTATTGTTAGCTAGGTAAGTGTGTCCCTCGTTTGTTAGAATGTTTTAGAAGTTTTAGTGGTGTGAAAATTGTATCTGAAGTTGTGTTTACCTGTTCGTTAATAATATCTCCGTTAAAAGTTCGCGTTTTGTAGATTTCCATGTTTTCAAGAATGTCTAGTCTTCGTCCTTTTTTGCTAGGATGCAGCAAGGTCATACATTCATCTATTTTTCTTGGTGTATGCTCGTGAGTTTCAAGGTGTAGGGCAAAGTTGGAGTCCTCTCTTTTTCGTTTGTACGAGCGCATGTGTTCTGTATATCTTGTTTTTAGTGTTCGTCCCGTTTGTCCTATATATGTATTGTTGCAGGTGCAAGTAAGTCTCTATACTCCGCTGTTGTTAAATTTGTCGGTTATTTCTGTTGATGTCGAAGAGTGTTGCTGGTTTTCAATGCTATAAGTAGGCCCTCGTTCTGAAAGAGGTTAGTTAACCTATATATTTCTGGTCTTGTGTAGGTAAAAACGTGTCGTCGTGGTGTGGAAAAATTCGCCGAACAATCACCAGCTGAATCCGATGAACATGGCGAACGTTTTCATCAATTGACTGCAAGGCTCGAACATTGGTATAGTGGCAAAAAGCTACATTCACTTTTAGGTGACATTTGTTGGAATTTGCAAGAGGAAGAAGACGATATAGAAGAATCAGGAAATGAAAATTGATGTTGTTTCATAAAATGTTGTCAATTTCACACATTTTTTCAATTAGAATAGATTCAACATTCAAAAATTAAAAAAAAAATCTAGATGTTTTGCGAAAAAAGTATAAGAAATCATCCAAAACCAAAAAAATTAAAAAGTAATTTCTTTTGGACGCATGTTCACCAATGAGATGATTTTTCAAACAATATATATTGATTTAAAATCAATAAATGTTAAAAAAAAAATTAAAAAATTTTTTTTTTAGGTACTTGGAACCATAATTATCAATCTTAATTATTTTTTAAACGAGAGCTAACCTAAAAAACGGTTAGCACCGCTGGATTCAGCGTACTCGAATTAACTTTACCCGCCGGGTGCCCCGCTTGTTACGTTTTTGAACTAGCAAAGTGTTATTAATAAATAGGCCAAACAAATTTCTTGAATAATATCTGCAAAATTGTCGTGTAATTAACCGACTTCATATAAGGTGAAGGTTATCAAATCGTCTAAATCATTTAATTCTGAACCGATTTTTATTTATTTTTATTTGAAAGATAATGCTTAAAGATTAGTTTCATTCTAAAAAGATCATACTTTTAAAAAAATAAAGGTTGTGCATCGGCAAAATGTGTGATTTTTACGTGTATGATTTTTACGTGTCCTTTGAAGCCTAAAGGGCACCAATTTCATATTTTAACAATCTAATAACAAAATTACCTTACAGATTAGTGTCCTTATAGTTGATGTAACTTTGAAATTAGGTATAATTTCAGATGGTCCGTTATGACCATATAAATATTTTAAATTAGAAATTAAACAGAGTCCCGATAGGTGATGTTATTTTATGTATATGCTATATCCGCAATAATAAATAAAAATTAAATTAAATATTGTTCTCATGGTTGACTTAATTTGACATATACCTCCTGATCTTTTAATATACAGTTAGGCACTTAAAAATTATATAGTATTTGTATTGCTCTGTATGCTATAACAGCAATCATTGAAATTAAATGTTTTGAGAATTCAGCTATTATTTTAATAATATAATGCTAATAACCCATACTATTTTATAATTAACCAATTTATTATTTAAAAATATTTCACTGATTCCTCAATCAAGGAAAGTTTTACCCAGATTTTATGAATAGAGAAAATTATTTATAAAAATAATGACAACTCTTTAAGAAGTTTAACACAAACAATAAAAGATTTAACAAAAACACTTATTCGAAAACTTATTCAATCTTAATAAGTTTGTTTATTTGACTGTTCAAAATAACTTTGTTATTCCTACGACAATAGTGCTATGTTTTGTATAAAACCGATTTAAATAACAATGCGAAAATATTTTTCTGTCTATATGTAAACACCAAACTTAAATTTTATTTATACACTTTTTTGCTTTTTAATTTCATAAGGTTGTATAAAAGGACGTAGTTTCCCTACTAAAATATTATCAGAGGCTATTCAAAATTTAAAAGTTTTTTAAATTTAATTTTTACAGAAGAACAACCTTTTCATATTAATAAATTTAGTTTGATCAATCATTTTTATTACGGCAACACTGTTAGCAGCAAATTAAAAATCAAACAAAAGTATTATTAGATTCAAACAAAAAAGTTTTTGAAAATCAATAAACATTTGAAAAAACCATTTGTTTGGAAATATTTTGGTAATAATTTTTTCTGTGTATGTCTTGCAACTCATAAGAACCTATAGGAATTACAATTACTTTATCTCCAATATGAAAAAGATTGTTGTCATAGTCTACGTTGGGAATCGAATTATATGAATGAAAAACAATTAGAGAACATTCAAAATCAACCGCTAATTATATTGGAGGGAAGAAATTTGCCGTTAAAATTGAACCTTTTCCGCTTAGTGGTAATGTTATTGACATAGCAAATGATTGAATGTGAATAAAATAAAAAAACGTAATGTATAGTGTTTTATTTTACATATTTATTTATTTGCTTACTTATCACTAATTTTTACAATATTTCAGTTTTACTTATCCAAGAATTATACTGACTTGGAAATCCTAACCATTTTACATCTGCTCTGTCATTCTTGGTTTTTAATATTTGTATACCCTTCACCACAGGTGGAAAGGGTATACCTAAGTTTGTCATTCCGTGTGTAATTTCTACAATATTACTTTCCGACCCCATAAAGTTATATATTCTGGATCCTTATACATAGAGAAGTTGATTAAGCGATGTCCGTCTGTCCGGATAGTATTTCTACAACAATGTCAGAGTTTACGATGTGGCTGTGGTCTTCAATATCATTAAGAATCTGACAACACGGCGACAATTGTAGCCAACGGAATTTGTTTTCATTTTTCTTGTATTTCTTTAAATCATGAATAATGAATTTTTTTCATACTACTTAATTTAAGTAAAGAGTCAACAATATGAATAATGTTGTACATTTCTGTATAAATAAAATCACCGTGGTGAAGGGTATAGAAGATTCGGCATGGCCAGTAGAATATATGTGGGCTTACTAACCCAAGGTATTTTGTATGGGATACTGTCCCAAGGTATTTTGTATGGGATACTAATAATAAGCGGCATAAAAGAGCAATAAATTAGTGTGAGTGTAATAAAAGTCAAGAATAAGGGTCATTAAAAAGCGATAAAATTTGTAAATCGTTTAAAAGAAGAAAGTGTAAAAAAGAGATTGACAAGTTGAGTAAGAATTTATGAGTGTAATGATCTTATGTGTGTGGAAAGAATGTAGGTCACTTGGTGTTAAAAGCATAATAACTATTTCTAATAATGCACTGTGTAGATAGAGATTAAGAAGTAGACGGATATATGTGTGTGAGATAAAGAAATTTTTTTAAGGGTAATAAATTCTTGGAGTGTGGAGATTGGTTGTGTTTTTAAGCATGTGGTAATGTTCTTAATTATGAAAATTAAAAAAAGTTCTTAAATTTAGTGGAAAACAAATTAAAAAAGTATTTGTGTGAGATAAGAAAATTTTTAAGGGTAATAAATTCTTGCAACTAATTACTTAAATGTGAATTGTTAGTTGATATGGGTTGAAATATTGATGAGCGTGATATTCTGATTAAGGTTTAGTGCAATGTACAAGCTCATGTACATATATGAAAGAAATAGACAAGCTGAACACAGCAGACATACATATTGATAAGTGTTAAAACATGCTAACGAGTGGAGTTACAGATAGAAATATAAATATTTTACACATTAGGAAAAAATAAACAATCTAGGAGAAGATCATTGAATTTAGATTTTTGGTTTTTGTTAAACAGAAGCAATATGTGATAAGAATGCTAAAAAAGAATTTTTATTTTTATTTTTATTTAGTACTTTTGTATATTTATAGAACACTTAAATGTTTTACATTATAGTGGTTCTCATGCTATAAATACTTTATTGGTATTTTTATTCATTATAATTATTCAATAATTTAGAGTTATCATAAATTTTAAATCATGAATTTATATGTGTAAAATGTTTTTAAGATTTTTAAGAAGAATAAAGTGCAGTTGCAGTCAAATACTTAAATTTCAAACTTGGTTTGTATATATTTGGGAGCGTTAAGATAATTTTTATGTGGGGAAAATAAATATGTTGATAAGGAGTCTTTAGTATTTGGGTTAGTTGGTTTTTCAAGATTTTAGGTTTGATTTAAATGATCTTGTGTGTAAAAAGGGCGAAAAATCATATTGGGTAATACATAGATAGTCTTTATTTTTCTAATTATACGGTGAAGCACACACATACATACATACCCACGGACAGTCCTATACATTATATAAAGTATGTGCTGTTAAGTAATTTAAATTAGTACATCGTGTTCGCTCCATTGCTTTAAATAAACTAAAATAAATATATATATATATATATATATATATATATAAAAAAATGGAATGCTTATACAATATTTGTGTAGAATGTGGAAAAAAATTAAAAAATCAAAAAGATTTACGTGAACATGAAACCTTTCATGCAAGCACATCAAATGTTATAGTTATTCCTATAATCAATGCAAACATTGAGATTAAAAAAATTAACTCCGCATTTAAAACACGCATCCAAACTATTTCAGTAGAAAATAAGGATGAAGCTTGTTTATTTCCTGAAGAGTTTCTAAATCGAGCTTGGTTAGCATTACGAAATGAAGTCGCCATATGGATTGCTAAATATAATCCAATAAAGTTTAATATTGAGCTTTTTGCATTGTATGCCAAGCTCAATACTGAAGAATTGGAAAATACTCCTTTAGAGGTGAAGATGTTCCAAACAAGAATGGAAATAATTTTTAATGATAACGACTTCGCTAATGCCTTCCCTCTTAAAGCAAAATCCATAACTAAAAAAATGGATGAGTTTCAGGAAAGAGACAGTGGTTGGACCCTTATAAATTTATTAAGGCTTAATCTAAATTTAAACAAATATCAGCCGCTAAAGGGTTCAACATATATTCCTACACCAAAAAAGTTGCCGGCAAGAAAAGCGTGCATCAACGTAAGAAATAGTGATGAGTTTTGCTTCAAATGACCAGTGGTTTCTGCTATTTCTAATTTGAAAAAACATTGTGATCGATCATCGTCATATCCAATAGAAATAAGCTCAACAGAAATAATGATTAATGATAGAATTTTAAACTTTGAAGGCTTATGTTTCCCACTTCAAATAAAAGACGTTGCAGTATTTGAGAAAATCAACGAAGGAATTAGCATAAACGTCTTTGGATATGACGAGGAGCAAAACATCACTATTGTTCCATATTACAAGACCAAAGATGTGAAGGATTGCCTCATTAACTTGCTGTTTCTTCAAAAACAAATTCATACCACGACCACTGCTCATTACATATGGATAAAAAATATATCAAGGTAAGACAATTGAAAAATAAAAAAAAATATTTGAAAATATATATTAAAAAATATTTAATATGTACATATTTTTTTTTATTAGACTAATAAGGAGACAAACCAGGGGAAGAACTATGTTTGTAACTATTGTTTGCTACATGTGAGGACAAACTCAAACATCATATACCAGTATGTAGTAAGAGTGTGACATACATACCAAGTAAGGAAAATAATATTTTAAAATTTATACAAAATGAAAGAGCATTAGATATACCGTTTGTGATTTATGCGGATACAGAATGCATATTTCAAAACATCGATACATGCATACCAGATCCTAATAAATCATCAACGACGTTGATAAACAAACATATACCTTATGCTTTTTCGTATTATATTAAGTATAGTTTTAATAGTAGTTTAGATAAATTTAAGACGTTTAAGGGGTTAGATTCTCCCAAATTGTTTCTTAGCGAATTGGTAGATGACATATCATATTTTTATAAACATTATATAAAAGAAGTCAAACCAATGATTCCTTTAAATGATGAGGAATATAATCACTTTAATAGAACTAGTGTGTGCCATATTTGTGAAAAACCTATCATTGGTGAAGTTAAGGTAAAAGATCACTGTTATTTAAGTGGGAAATATAGAGGACCTGCGCACAATAGATGTAATTTAAATTTTAAAATTCCTCACTTTTTTCCAGTAATATTTCACAACTTTTCCTCGTATGATTGTCATTTGTTTATTAAAGAACTAAATCATATTGGTAATGGTCCCATAAATATTATTCCACTAAATAAAGAGCTCTATATATTCTTACCAAAAATTATTAGAGTGGAGGATGAAAATGTAGAAATTAGATTCTTAGACTCCTTTAGATTTATGTCATCAAGTTTAGACTCACTGGTAAATAATTTGTCTAAAAACGATTTCACAACAGTAAAATCAATTTTTAAAAATGAAAAACAATTTTCACTGCTGATGAGAAAAGCGGTCTTTCCATACAATTACTTAGATTCATTTGAAAAGCTTAAGGAATGCCATTTACCCAAGAGAAAGGATTTTTTTAATATACTGACTGAGACTGATTGCTCTGATGATGATTATTATCATGCTAAAGAAGTGTGGAATGTATTCGGTTGTAAAACATTAGAAGATTACTTAATGCTTTATCTTAAATCGGATGTTCTGACGTTTTTGAAAACTTCAGATTACTATGTAAAAATATATATAAGTTATATCCATGACATTATTACACTGCCCCAGGGCTTTCATGGGATGCTATGTTAAAGTTAACAAACATTGAATTAGAACTCCTGACGGACATTGATATGAACACGTTTATTCAAAAAGGTATAAGGGGAGGAATTGTCCAGTGTTCTAAAAGACATTCAATAGCAAATAACAAATATATGCCGGACTATGATAATCAAATATCATCTAAATATTTAATGTATCTAGATGCAAACAATTTATATGGTTGGGCAATGTCGCAATATCTTCCGGAGAGTGGGTTTGAATGGATGAAGGATATTAATAATTTTTCCCTAAACTCTATTTGTGATAACTCAAGTATTGGTTATATTCTTGAGGTTAATTTGATATATCCAGAAGAGATTCATGATCATCACAGCGATTTGTTGTGAAAACAAAATCATTCATTCATTTAACTAACAAAAGCAAATATATTATTTATTATAAAAATCTACAGCAGTGCATAAAACATGGTTTAAAGCTAACAAAAATTCATAGAATATTGAAATTTAAGCAATCGGATTGGTTCAAAAAATATATTTATTTAAATAATTCTCATAGGACCAACGCGAAAAACATTTGTTTATGGCAAAACTATGGAAAATGTAGACAAACGGAAGAATATACAACTTGCTAACTCTTGGGAAAACATTGGTAAAAAATTTGGAGCTCGGGCTCTTATTGCGAAACCAGAATTTAACTCAATAAGCATTTTTGATGAAAATATGATTGCAGTTGAGTTAAATAGAACTTATTCCGTTTACAATAAACCTATATATCTTGGACTATGTATTTTAGAACTATCAAAGTGGAAAATGTATGATTTCCATTATGATTACATGCTTCCAAAATATAAATCCAATTTAGAACTTAAGTATATGGATACTGATTCTTACATTTATACAATTTACACTGATGATTTTTATAAAGATATATTTAACGACATTGATGATAGGTTTGATACATCTGAATATAAGATTAATAACAAATTTAATATTCCACAAAAAAATAAAATAATGTTGGGAATGATGAAAGATGAGAATAATGGCGTAATAATGAGGGAATTTATTGGTTTGAGGTCTAAGATGTACTCCTTTATTAATGAAAATATGGAAGAAATAAAAAAAGCAAAAGGAGTAAAAAATAATATTTGTAGAAAGCTAAGTTTATCTGATTATAAAAATTGTTTATACAATAGAAAAATTTATTATGGTAAAATGTATATGTTTAGATCTAAATTGCATGCTTTATATACAACATTAGCTAATATAATTCTTGCAAAAAAAAACCGACTTTAAACCAATTCTAAAATAAAAATGTAAGAAGTAAACTGTAAGAATAAGATTTAAACCAAATAAAAGATGCGCCAAAATTAGAGGGGAAAAAATAAAGACTATTTGAATGTCAAGGCTCTCCTTATTACTGTTCAAAAGTTAAGCTATTTTCACCAGCATCCGTCTTTTATGGGGGCACCACTCAAGCCTCTGTCTATAATGGTTTTAAAGATGGGTTCACATAGATCAAATAACATCACCTATTCGGACACCCTTTAATTTACAATTTTTAATTAAAGACCTGTTGTTATAGAGGATTTAGGCACAAAGATTCTTTGTAAATTTCAACTATCTGTCTATAACCGTTAAAAAGTTTAACCATATATATCAAATTACATGTACTATTGGGACACCCTTTACATTATAATTCTAAATATTTATAATTGTTATCATACCAGAGAAAGTAGTGGATATTCTGCCTAATTTTCAAGTTTTTGTGTTTAACGGTTCAAAAGATAGGGCCATATAGATCAAATTACATAATTTATGGGGACACCCTTTAGTTTCTAAATTAAAATTGTATACTTGCTAAAGTGGACTTTGCAATACAGGTTCCTTGTAAATTTCAGCTGTCTGCCTGTAAAAGTTCAAAAGTTTGGCCACAAACATAGAATTACATTAACTATTGGGACACCCTTTTATTTCCAAATTCAAATTTTATACTTTTTGTTATAGATGACTAGCTGACTACAGGTTCTTGCAAATTTCAGAGGTCTGTGTGCAACTGTTCAAAAATATGCCCACATACATCAAATTAAATGAACTATTGGAGCACCCTTTAATTTAAAATTTTGAATATTTATACATTTTACTATAAGGGTCATAGTAATCGACATTCTGTCAAATTTTCAAGTTTTTGTCTATAACGGTTCAAAAGATAGGCCCTTTAAATTTTAAATTTATTATTTTATTAATTTCTGCGGTTGGGAGCTATAGCGACACGCAATTTATTTAAATTTTAATTTGGTGCCCTTTACGGTTCATAATACACGTAAAAAACATGTATGTTGTATGGGGACACCCTTTAATTTTTAATATAATGAACTGTTTTTAAAATGGGACCAACCTGAAAGCATAACCTTTCAAATAAAGAAAAAAAATTTAAAATCGGTTCAGAAATGGCTGAGTTCTGCGGTTACATACATAAAAAAAGCAACATTCAGACGAATTGATAACCTCCTTCTTTTTTGAAGTCGGTTAAAAATATCATTAAGTTATCAAGATGAAAAGAGATTTATATGTAAGGACAACGTGAGTACCCTAGCTTGGGGTCATTACATAGAAAAATGTTTGAATATCAATGATAATGATGATTGTTTAATGGATCTTGATGATATTGATAACCTAGAATTTAATTATAAAGATCAATTTAAGAAAGATGCTGATGATGATGATAATCTATTTTTAATGAGAATAGAATGCTAATTTTGTTTTAAGATATTCATAATTTATTTTTTTAAATAAAAAATTTTATAAAAATTTTAAGTTAAAACAAAACTTTATTATGTCTTTAATTTTACATTAAATTGGAAAAAAAAAATAAAATGTAAGTATACAATCGTGCAACAAGTTATTAAATAACTTTCTGAACAATTCAGTTAATGGAATATATTTCATCAAACGATCATAGAGGAACCGGAATCGCAGTCTCAAATTCAATTTTCACATCAATAGGTCCGCTCTTAATCATTTAATTTTGATAACTTAGATCAATAACGACAATTGGGTTGTCCTTAAACTTTTTACAGGAAAGAAGTGGTTGTGCAGACTTCATATAGTAATTTTGTTGAAATTTTGCATACACATCCCTTAAAATAGCATAGCGGTTCTCCGTAATCTTCAAATTTAAATCAAATGTACTTTTATATTTTTTAAGTCAGAATGAATATATTTCTTATTGTTTTCTAAAGCGAATATTATATATCTAGGCCTCTCTCTGTTTATTGATAGCTTAACATTCCAAATATGATTTCTTCCACCAGAGAATGTAGGATCAAAATAACAGTCCCAACTCCGAAATGCTATAGGTAAAGTAGTACCATCTTTAATAATCTTCATTATTTGTAGTTTTTTTAGAGTCTGAAAGCTGTACGTGTGGAATTCTCCATGTTATATTTGTAATCGATAAATTAAGATTTTCATTTTCATTTGTTGAGTAATACACGTTCTCATCATTTGAACTTCGTAAAAGAATGAGTTGATGTTTACTATTTAAAATTATTTTATTGAAGTCTTCGGTAAATCCTAATAATAATTTTAGGGGTAAATAAAAATTAAATATTTGTATAGTTAAATCTCCAGAAACACTCCATCCAGCATTTCTCGTCATTTTACTTTCAAATTCATTAAGTGAAACATAATTATTAACAGTGCTAGACATCCCCAAGTATCGTGTACGATCAATTTCAACACCATTAATTTCATAACGTATTTCATCAAATAGTTAGGCAACGCAATTATTCCTTAGTCTGGTGTTTGGAGAGTTTTCGCCTATAGTGTTTTTTATATTTCCCTCTATATACAAGTAGCTTTCACTAGGAGAACATATAAGTCTTGATTTTGTATAGTAATTCGTATCTCATCATTATTTTTTAAATGATTGAATGTTATGGTTATGGTACATAACTGTGGTAACCCTTTTTTATTATATTCTCATCCGAAATAGGAGTCTCCATAACATTTAGTATGTCAGACATTTTATGTTACTTTTAATTCAAGTAATCTTAAAAATGCTTTATTTGTTAGCTTTAACAGTTTCTAAAGGAATGTTTTCGTTAATTTTTTTTGATTCGGTTTTATTATAAATTATCATAATTCCCTTGGTCTCAAATGTAATATAAGTATTATTTCTTCACCTCTGAAGTTTATTAAACGATCCTCTTGATCAACAAACCAAACTTTGAGATATGTTATTTCTTTCACACTCACTGGTAAATAGATTAGATTATTAGGGATAACGTCTAATTTATAACCTGGAGGAACGTCCACCGCAAACTCATAAAGTATATCTGCGGGAAAATTGTTCATATATGGTCCCCTTATTATATTACATTTAACTTGTATGGCATTAACTTTTAAAATATTTACTGGTTGATTCGATAAATGTTTTATACTAGGATCTACAGAACCACCATTAAAACCAAGTAATCTACCAATAGACCTTTTTCGATCAAAGAAAATTGTATCATGCGAGGATGTTATTTCAATTTGTAAAGTGTTATTGTTGGCTTCAATCAAAACTGATTTATTAACATTTTTATCTTTATATTGTGCGCTTATATAATCAGCTATGTCTTGCAACTCATAAGAACCTAAAGGAATTTCAATTACTTTATCTCTAATATGGAAAAGATTGTTGTCATCATCTACGTTAGGAATGGAATTATATGAATAAAAATCAATTAGAGAACATTCGTAATCAATATCTAATTCTATTGGTGGAAAGAAATTTGCCGTTAAAATTGAAAGTTTTCCGCTCAGTGCTAATGTTATTGACATTACGAATGATTGAATGCAAATAAAGTAAAAAACGAATGTATAGTTTTTTTATTTAAATATTTATTTTATTTGCTTACTTACTTATGCTGACTTGGAAATCCTAACCATTTTACATATGCTTTATCATTCTTGGTTTTTAATATTTTTTCAACTAAGAATATATTAGGAAAACGAGTGCGTAGTAACTCCTCCTTGTAAAATCCACCTTTTATTTCATTTCCTTCATAGTCTTCTAGTATAAATGTGATTTGGTAAGTATTTTGTATCGATCTTATTTTAAATATTTCTGTTGTCCAATTTGATGTATACCCCTTTTCAAATACGTGTTTATAAAGCTTCATACATATACAGTATTCAGTAATTGTTTTTCGTGTTCATGAGTTACATGGATAGGAGCCATTTTAATAGTTCCATGTATTTTTTTTTTTTTATTATATTGATTTATCAAGCCTTTCTAGATGTTAATCCATCTATAAGATCCATTGTTACTAAACTCTTTCCACATCATTTCTTTCAAAGTCCTATTGAAGCGTTCTACAATTGAAGCTTTCATAACGCTATATGTAGAGTAATGATTAATTAAATGTTTTCTCATTAATGCTCTAAACTCCGTTTTAAAAATTTCTTTGCCATCATCTGTCTGTAAATTCTTAGGTATACGCCCCATACGAAATATTTTGTAAATTACTCTACGAACTTCTGATGCAGTTTTTGACTTAAGTGATTTGGCCCACGCATATTTTGAAAATGTATCAATGACTGTTAGCATATATATTGTTACGTTTTTACTTTATGTTGGGTTCTTTTAATTGCAAAATAAATACACTCTGTTATTACTTTTACTGTAAGTCACTTTATTTATTTAATACCACTGTTCAAAAATACAGCAAACTGTTAAACACTCTTACAATTCGACAACTTAACTCTTTGACTTTTAAATTAATACTGCCATACTACTTCGCCAGGACGATTCACTTATATAGGTGCTTTAAAAGCACCAGAATGTTCTATTCCAGACATATCTGGCAGGTTCGATTGTTATTGCTCTTGTTTTTCTGTTTGTGTGATTGGTTATTTCTTTATACTTGTGTTTGTGGCTATTTATTTCTTTATACCTGTGTGTGTGGCTGTTTATTTGTTTATGCTTGTATTTATGTATGTGGCTGTGTATTTAACAGAAGAGTGTTTATTTAGTCTGTGTGTGTATGCGTAAATGCGAATTTTTGTATGGGGCGTTTCTTTCTTCCATCATTGTAAGAAAATAAGCCATTAATTTTGTTGTTGTTCGAGAGTATTGTTGTTCAGAGCTTATAATGAATAAATTCTTCTTTCGTAACACTACCCCCTTCTCAAACCTGTTCGTCCTGAACAGACACAGATGTACCTTTTCCATAGTTGGCTAGCCGCTCCAAGTGCACAACTTTCATTTTTGATCTTGGGCTCTGGAATTTCTGTATTCTGTAAACTACGTCGTTTAGCCGATTTATTACTTTATAAGGTCCATCCCAATGAGTTTGTAGTTTGGGTGATAATCCTTTCTTCCGTTGTGGGTTAAAAAATAGAACCAGTTGTCCCTCGTTAAATCCCTCAGAGTTGGCAGCTCGATCATATCTGGCTTTCATTTTATCACTGGTTATTTTTATCCGACTCCGCACGAATTCGTGAATCTCCTGAAGGTCCCTTTGTGCCTGACTAGAGTTTTCGCCGTCTCCTTCTGCCGATGTTGGCTTAACCCCAAACTCTAAATCTGCAGGCAACTTTAGCTCAGATCCAAAGACTATTTTCGCTGGTGTTCGTGAGGTTGAATCGTGAACAAGTGATCTATATGCCAACAAAAATTTGGGTATATGCTCATCCCAGTCCCTCTGATGTGCGCTGACCACTTTTCTCAGGTATTCTTCCAGGGTTCGATTGAATCGTTCGACCATACCATCAGATTGCGGATGTAACGGTGTCGTTCTGGTCTTTCTTATTCCGTATACCTCGCACATCTCTTTGAATATAACGGATTCAAAATTTCGGCCTTGGTCGGAGTGTAGTTCTAAGGGAACACCATAGCGATACACCCAGTTGCTTATAAAAGCGTCTACAATCGTTCTGGCTTCTTGATTGGGAATGGCATATACTTCCGGCCATTTGCTAAAATAGTCCATGACCACTAAAACGTATCGGTTTCCAGCATTGCTAGCAGGGAAGGGACCTGCTACGTCCATCGCTATACGTTCAAAGGGAGCGCCTGAATTGTACTGCTGAAGCTGCCCCCGACTCCTTCGTACTGGACCCTTTGCTGCAATGCACTCCTGGCAATTGGCTATCCACTCTGCTACGGCTTGTTGACAGCCGACCCAATAGAACCGTTGTTTTATCTTTTCCAGCGTCTTCGTTACACCGAGGTGACCTCCGCTAGGAGCATTGTGGAATTGTTTCATGACCTCTTTGATCTTGGAGGATGGCACGACGATTAAGTCTATCACAGTTTTACCGTCTGTGCTTTCCCAGGTGCGACATAAGCAGCCATCCTTCAACCTGAGACTGTTCCACTGGGCCCAATATGCCTTCGCCAGTGGACTTTCTGGTGAGATCTCACTTCGCGTCGGTCTTCTGTCTTCCTCTTTAGCCGCTATAACTTTTGCCAATATGGGATCGTTTCTTTGTGCAGTCGGCCAGTCTTCACTAGATTCTATATGTGTAAGCCGAACATCAATAACAAATTCTTTTCTCTCCGCCTTTGTGCAATGCTTACACCCCAGATCACATGGCCGCCTAGAAAGGGCGTCTGCGTTGTTATGCTTGCCTCCTTTTCTGTGCTCAATACTAAAGTCATAGCTCTGAAGACGCTCTATCCAGCGTGCAAGCTGTCCTTCAGGGCTCTTGAATTGCAGCAACCACCTGAGTGCGGCATGATCTGTCCTCAACGTAAAATGTTGGCCATACAAATACTTGTGGTAGTGTTTTATGCACTCCAATGCTGCTAGAAGCTCTCGTCGCGTTACGCAATAGTTTCTTTCAGGCTTCGAAAGTACTCTGCTGTAGTAGCCTATAACCTTTTCTGTCCCATCTACCACTTGCGACAGCACGCCTCCTATTCCATATCCGCTTGCATCAGTGTCTAGCACGAATTTTTGTCCAGCTACTGGATATGCCAGGATAGGTGCCACACACAATAATTCCTTGAGCTTCTGAAATGCTTCCTCGGCTGCTTCACTCCACTGGTAGGGTCGCGACTTTTTGGTTAGCTCATGTAGGCTCGCAGCAACACTAGCAAAATTTGGCACAAATCGTCTATAGTATGTGCAGAGTCCCAAGAAACTACGTAACTCGTGAAGATTTTGAGGACGAGGCCAGTCCTTTACTGCCCATATTTTATCTTCATCGGTTGATATGCCCTCTGCTGTTACACGATGCTCCAAGTATTTGACTTCCTTCTGAAACAATGCACATTTCTTAACACTGAGCTTCAGTCCAGCCGCTGATATACGCCTGAAGACTTCTTCCATATTCCTTAGGTGTTCATCGAAGGTCTTTCCCATGACAATTATGTCATCCAGATACACCAGGCATGACTTCCAATTGAGGCCCTTTAACACTCGTTCCATTAAACGCTCGAAGGTGGCTGGAGCGTTGCAGAGACCAAATGGCATAACATTAAACTGCCATAAACCATCGAGAGCACTAAAAGCAGTTTTTTCTTTATCTTTGTCTGCTATCTCGACTTGCCAGTAACCGCTCTGTAAATCTAGCGTAGAAAACCACTTGGTTCCTGCTAGCGTGTCCAAGGTGTCATCGATTCTTGGTAGCGGATAACTGTCCTTTTTGGTAACATCGTTGAGCTTTCTGTAGTCAACGCAGAATCTAGTGCTGCCATCTTTCTTCTTTACTCAAACTACCGGCGAGCTCCAGGGACTCGAAGATGGTTCGATGATTCCGTCTCGCTCCATTTCGTTGACTAGCTGCTTTACTTCGCTCCGTTTGGCTAGGGGAATGCTCCTGGGGGCTTGTTTTATGGGCCTCGCTTCGCCAGTATTTATTTCATGCTTCACTATTGCCGTTCTACCTTGGCTTTTATCTTTTAGGGCGAAGACAGAGGCGTACTTTCGTAGCAGCTGCTTGGCTTTGTTTCTGTCAGGTGGCTCCAGCTCTGCCACCCATTTCCCCACGTGTTCTGCTAGTATTTCGCGCTCTTTAGTTGACAGTTTTTCAGGCTCTGAGTCTCTCTCGCAATTAATTATGGCCTCTGCTGGTGTACATTGAGCTATCTGAGAGTTTTTACCAATTACTTTTTCACTGTTGGATAGATTTAACACTCTCACAGGAATTTTTCCATTCT
Organism: Phasia obesa; assembly: GCA_949628195.1. Taxonomy (NCBI): domain Eukaryota; kingdom Metazoa; phylum Arthropoda; class Insecta; order Diptera; family Tachinidae; genus Phasia; species Phasia obesa. Next base: position 105,618,172 of record OX451216.1, on the reverse strand, counting down.
TAGAGGTTTTCACGAGGGCTTTTGCTGTTATTGTCTCACTCTTAATTCCTGATGGTTCTACCACCCACAACCGGTTGTCCTCACAATCTTCCTCCATACGTGCCCATATCACAGTTTCTGCCTGAGGTGGTAATTTCTGGGATGCTACAGCAACCAACTTCCTTACTGCAGATTTACTCACATATCCAATATCAAGGGGTATTTCGACGTTTCGCCAGATCATTATTTGTTGCCCCATGCGCAGATCGACTTCATGCATAATCATAAAATCTGCGCCAACAATAACTTCGTCCACGATATCGGCAACAATAAACACATGGTCCACACTCATGTTGGCTATAGTTAATCTGACTTTGGCCTTACCATAGACAGTAGCAAATTCTCCGGTAGCGGTGCGCAGACTGATATTATTCAATTGATGCACTTTTCCCTTTACTAAATCGGGCCTTATTATAGACTGCGACGCTCCTGTGTCTATTGTCAGAATACGCTTTCCTCCGTTGATATACCCGCTTGCAGTAAGATTGCTGTTTTGCTGCTGCATCACAGATATGGAGATTGTGGGGCCCTCGGTTGTGGGAGCTAGCTCATGCCCCGTAGTGCTAGCTCTCTTTAGTTTAACGACTCTCGAGATGTTCCATGAGTCGCACGTTTATTGTTTCTTGGCGGCGAAACAGATCTGGCTCGTTTTCTTGCTGCCTTACAGTTTCGTTGAAAATGGCCGACTTTGCCGCAATTAAAGCACTTAGCGTTTGTCTTACCTTGTCTTACATCTAAGACTTTCTTTACCGACTCAAGTACTTGCTTTATGTCGTCCATTGTTGTTTTTTCATCTTCAGCAGCAACTTCAACTTTTCGCACTTTGTATGACTGCGGCCTCGAAATGACTTTTGCTGTTTCTTGAGCCAGAGCGTAAGCAATGGTTTCAGCAAAGGATGTGTTTTGCTTAGCGCAAACTGCGTGCTTAATATCTGGGTCACGAATACCATTAACAAATGCCTCCACCTTGAACTGTTCTAGAAGTGGATGGTTTTCCCCAGGGTATATTAGCTGCACCAAGCGCTCTATCTCCATGGCGAAATCCTGAAGCGTCTCATTTGCTCTCTGCAGCCTGCCGCGTAGCTCCATTCTATACAGCTCCTTTTTATGATCGCCGCCATATTTCCGCTGTAACGCCACCATTATGTCCTCATAATTATTTCTGCAGCTAGTTGGTAGGCTTTCGAGGACTTCTGCTGCAGATCCTTTAAGTGCCAGAATCAGCTCAATCGCTTTTTCTTCATTGCTCCATAGATTTTTACTGGCCACTGTCTCAAACTGAAATTTGAAGACGTTGAAGGGTATGGTGCCGTCGAAACTGGGAGCTTTTATTCTATTTGTGTTTTCCGTCACTACTCGTACTGGACCTTCTCTTATTTCCAGGCTCATAATTTTGTTTTCAAGCTCCTGCAGCTTTACATCGACATCCTTCACCTGTACTTCGACGCCACTGGTTTCTAGAAGATTCACTTTTCTGTTTAAACCAGACAGTTGCACTTCTACGGCAGAGATTTGTTCATCGAACTTGCAGACTTTTGTTTCTAAGATGTCAACACGTTTATTGACGGTTTTAGAAATTTCCTGTAGCTGCTCGTTAACTTTTTCTAGTTTCTCACTGTTAGCCCTAAAAGCTTCCTGTACTTCACCTCTTACTTCAGCTAACAGTTTTTCACTGTTTGCTCTAGAAGCTTCCTGAACTTCGACTAGCTTTCCGTTTACATTTTCTAGAAGCATTCTAGAGTTTTCTCCCATTTTCTCCATCATAGCGGCTAACATCGTATTGAGGTCCATGCTACTTGCTGTTGTTGTTTCACGGCTACATACCTCTGTCATCTCTTTTTCATCAAACTCATATGCGCCAATGTCCATGCCACGACGCTTGAATTCATCTATGAGCCTCTTCTGCAGTTCTGTTTTGTTACCTGCTGTTGGCAAATCCAGCTTACTCAACTCCTTTTTCAGCTGCTCCACTTTAAGATCTTCAAATTTCATTTTATATATTTTTTTTGTTTAGTTATTTTATTTTACAATTTCACTTCTGTCACCAATTGTTACGTTTTTACTTTATGTTGGGTTCTTTTAATTGCAAAATAAATACACTCTGTTATTACTTTTACTGTAAGTCACTTTATTTATTTAATACCACTGTTCAAAAATACAGCAAACTGTTAAACACTCTTACAATTCGACAACTTAACTCTTTGACTTTTAAATTAATACTGCCATACTACTTCGCCAGGACGATTCACTTATATAGGTGCTTTAAAAGCACCAGAATGTTCTATTCCAGACATATCTGGCAGGTTCGATTGTTATTGCTCTTGTTTTTCTGTTTGTGTGATTGGTTATTTCTTTATACTTGTGTTTGTGGCTATTTATTTCTTTATACCTGTGTGTGTGGCTGTTTATTTGTTTATGCTTGTATTTATGTATGTGGCTGTGTATTTAACAGAAGAGTGTTTATTTAGTCTGTGTGTGTATGCGTAAATGCGAATTTTTGTATGGGGCGTTTCTTTCTTCCATCATTGTAAGAAAATAAGCCATTAATGTTGTTGTTGTTCGAGAGTATTGTTGTTCAGAGCTTATAATGAATAAATTCTGCTTTCGTAACAATATGAATCTACGCCTTTAATGATTACCAGTAGACCTTTGCTACTCTTCAGCTGATAGATATAATTATTTTTCTGTTTGTCTGATCTATGTTACCACGCTTAATAGGAATTATATAAAAACAATTCTCTCCAATCAGTGAAATCAATTTATTTATTAAATCGTTAAAATTTTACTTCCTTAAATAAATTGGGGGCGGTTTGAACGACTATAAAATGAAAATGAAAACATTAGTTACGCAGACCTATTTAATTTGAGTTACAAAAAAATAGATACATACATATATATGCACATTAAATAAAACTGGAGTGGCCTACACTCCACTTTCCCAATGGAAACTGATATTTTTATGGATTTATTATATAAAGAATATAAGTTCAAAGTATATTCGAATCGAAAAATTAATTATTTTCGATTTGGGGTGTTAAGTAAACTACCCCTTGCCCTTCCCGTTTATGCCCAAAATTTATACGGCTCTTCATATCCATAAACCAAAGGCACACACTGAACTTAATTTTTATATGTCATACGGTATGACCTGTAGAACGTTGATAAAATTTGGGAGTAAGTAAAGTACCCATTGCCCCTTTCAGATTATTTCCAAAATTCACACAATTTCTTCAGTTTTTGACTTAAGTGATTCGGCGCACGCATATTTTGAAAATGTATCAATGACTGTTAGCATATATTTATATCCATTATTGCTAGTTGAGTAATTGCCCATTTCTACCAAATCAGCTTGCCAGAGATCGTCAATCCCCTTCATTATAACTCGACGCCGTAAAAACTTTTTCCGCGCTCGTGAATGAAGTTCATTTACTATTTCTCTCTTATCCGTATTCATTTCTATATAGATTATATAAGCGTTGTGTTATCCTTAAATATTAATTTTATTACTTATATTATGATAACTTAATTGTAGGTGGTGGTTCCAGCTTTTGTTTTTTTATATCATCCGCTTTAGAGTTTTTATCCATCCACTGGAACATATAATTCTCAATCCTATTAAATCTCTCTTCGATACTGTTTATAAAAACTTTATTTGTACTATACATCTGATCCTTCACAGCTTTTTCAATAGTTTTAATATCTTTATCAACATCCTTTGTAAACGAATCTTGTAATACTTTAATGTTACTTTTAATTATATTAAATTCATAATCATATTCTATTTTAAGTTTTTCTTCTTCAATATTTTTGGAAATATATTGTTCAATTTTATTAATGGGATCCGAAAATTAATTTCGGATCCCATTTTAATTTTCTCGGACGATGTGGATGAACAACGATCATCAATAAGCCCCTTTTCTTTCCAAGTAGAGGAAGGAGACATCTGTGTCTCGTTGAGCTTTAACAGTGAAAGCAGTGATGCGAATTTTGATATCCCCAAAAACCAGCTGGGATATCATAAAAACTACTTCGATGACGAAGTTTTCGAATTCCTCTATGATGTTGAAGGGGACAATATTATATTATCTGTAAAGGACTACTTTGATGAAGAAGGCGATAAAATAATGAGGGAAATTAATTTTTAAATTAGATTTAAGATTATATGTACTTAAAAATAAAAAATAATTTATGAATTGATAAGAAAAATATATATGTATAAAATAAAAAAATAAAAAAAATCGTCTTTCCTTACTTTAGTTAAATAAAATTAGGGTTATAATAATTTTTTCTTTTATAGTTTTATAATAAAGCATTACCTATATATGTAAATATTATAACACATACGACTATATATCGATTTATTACGCAAATTTTATATAAATTCTAAATAAATTCAACAAAGTTCTATAGTCTATTATAAATTATACAACGATCAACACCAACGCGGAACTAATTGCATCTTTTAACAAGTTAAACGTAAGGCAGAGGCTTAGCATCAAGGATGTGATGGAATTAGAAGACTATCATATAACAGGAGCAGAGCGTATAACAACAAAATATGGAGAATCTGTTGTGCTAGAGTTGGGGACGAATATACTATACCTTCCTAAGAGATTTAATTCGCTGAGTGATAAGGATGTTGAAATCTTATCGACGGGTGCATATATGATAGCGAAATTTCCCTTGAACGATGATAAGGATAGCTCATTCTGCAGGTTGGAGTTAAAGCCAGTTCCTCCAATGAGAGACTATTATCCTTATAATACATTTAAATAAAAAAAAATTAAATAAAGGAAATTAAAATGAAATCAAAAAGTATTATTTTTTATTTACAATTTTAATTAAATTCTGACTATAAGAGTTGACTATGATTAATCTATTTATTCAGTATTAAATGAAATTTTAAACTACAAGGATGAATACTATTGAAGAGTTTCTACAAAAATTTGGAAATGAAATTTTAGAAGAAGCTTTACAATAAATAGAAGGGTTTAAAAATAAATATGTAGATTTTAGTAATTACATTATACCTTGTGGCCATGATAATTCAAATGGAGATGTAGTTGGAATGTGTGAATGTTATTTCTTTCATAAGAGCAAACTAAAAGTGATGAAAATTATTGAGCAGTATAAAAAAATTATTTAACCTATTGTCATCAACATCCGAAAATCATAAAGAATAATAATAAAGAATTTTATAGTTAATAAAACAACATTCTTACATATTTAAAAAAATTATTTATTGCACTAATCTTACTTATTAATACGGGTACATAAATACATCATACGATTATTGTATTTTGATTAGTTTAGTTCTTATATACTTATTAACAAGGGTTCTAAATCTTCTTTAAAAAGGCGACTTTCGAACTGAAAACTCAATAGTCAACAATTGAGCGTCGTAGAGAATGAATAAAATAATAAAAAATTCTCTGCAATTTACTCAAGAACGTCAGCCTAAAATATATGACGTGGTTTTTGAGATGGAATATTTTATAAATTTAAAATTAAAAGTTGTTTGCGGATTTTCAACTATTCATGGATTTAAGCCGATGATATGTCTTCACTATAATGATAAACATTTTATCGGATTCAGCCGAGAAGATTGGCTCCACCTAATGAGCTACAAGGAGTACATCACCAACACGCTTTCTCAGCGTGAATTTTTATATTCAATTAACTTAATTGAAAATACAAGCGAAGAACCTACGCAGTATACCTTCAAATATAAAAAGGGTGTATGTTATTTGATAGTCCGGCAAGGACAATTCAGAATAAAAATTGATCCTGAAACGTGGAAATCAATAATTCGGATAGGAGTATTTTTAACATCAATACTATGTTGGAATGGAATTCTAAGGAAACAATTATTACATTTTTATTACAATTACTTCATACCAACGTGCTCCACAATGAGAAAGACTGAAATCCTATTGGGTGACATTCAATGAATCCATGAAAGCGATATAGCAATAGATTTAACCCGCCTTTGTTATGAGATCGGAAAAAAATGTAAAGAAATATTTAAGAATGGAAAATAAATGAGAAAAAATTTGAAACAAACTGTGTTCTTTTTAATTTTTATTATTTCTTTATTTGAAAATGCATTAGAAACTGTAAACATAAGTGTCCACAATTAAAAGAATTACTTTTCTGATATCTTTTATGGTTATATTTTATAATATATCCTAAATATCTTAATACTTCTAAAGGTGGTTGAAGATTTCCAAAACTGTCAAGAATATACCACATAATCATTATTTTTGTAGTAGGCTGCCCAATGTGTACCATCCCCTCTGTGAGAGTCTAAATTGATTATTCCACATTCAGTTTTGCGTGGAGTTTTAGGGAGTGTATCTCTCATTTAAACTCCCCTAAAACAAGGAATATGCTTCTTTCCAAACGTTTTCAAATCCAATTCGGTGAGAAGTCTATTGGGTAGCTGCTGTCTTAGTTTTTTGATGCTTTCGTTTTATTATAAAATATTCCATATCCCTTCTTATAAGGTTTGAGATAGAGACCTTTACCCATAGCTACTGCCTCTAATGTTCTATTATAACGCTTATTCTCATCGAGCTGCTGCTTACCGTTTTTAGCTGTAGTAATAAACTTAGCAATTGACGAGCCACCTGAAGCTAAAACACCTAATGCTCCAAGTGCTGTAAATATAGGCACAAGTGGTAGAATACCCCCAATTTTGGGTACGGTAATAACTCTTGGAATTTTAATTTCAGATTTTTTCCCAAGAAATGATTCATCAATAACTTTTTTTGCAATTTTTATTGCCTTTTTAACATTTAAAGGTTTTTGTTTCTTTAAGACTTTAGTTGCTGATTTAATTGCATTGCGAAAAAGGTTTCGCTTACAAGTTTTTTTAAGATTATTCATTTTAACACCTAAACCAAATTTTACTTTAGACTTCATTGCGTTAGTAACAAAATAAGCATTTATTTTTTCTCCAAGTGTGCTATCTTTAGCTTTTACTCTTTTCCAAGCCCTCTCGGCTAGTTCTCTATCCGCTTGATGTCGCTTACTAATATCAGTGTTTTGTGAATAGGTAATGTTATGAATTTTACAAGCAGCATATAAGGGATTGATTCCTTTATCACCCCGTTGGATACGTTTATCAAGTTTCGTTCCAGGTCCACAAAATTGATAACCAGGTAGGTGAAGCTCAATTGGCAGCGAATTAATAAGCTTATTTACTAGTCCTTCTCCACTAACTACCTGTTTACCAATAACATTTTTCTTTGTATACACCTTCATTTATAACAATTTATATCTGAAAATATGTAAGTTGGCGAATACAAGTTAATATAAAGATAAAGATGTTTATTTTATTTTATTTTACTCCTCATTTGCAAAGATGCGTTTGATAAAACAACATTCAAACATTTTAGTGAGAAATTTGGATTTTAATGAAAAAAATAATGTAAATAAACATAGCTGTCTTTTACCAAACTCTATAAGAGCATTAATAGTGGGGCCATCTAGTTGCGGAAAAACTAACGTTATGCTTAGTTTCATTGAAAGCCCTAATGGATTAAAATTCAGAAACATTTACATTTATTCTAAATCACTAAATCAACCTAAATATCAATATCTAAGGAAACTAATTTCATCGGTAAAGGGTATGGGCTTATATACATTTTCGGAAAATGAAGATGTATTATCACCTGATGATGCTAAAGTAAATTCAGTAATGATATTTGATGATGTTGCATGTGAAAAGCAAAATAATATTAGATCATATTTTTGTATGGGGAGACACAATGATATCGATTCCTTTTATTTATGTCAAACATATACACACATTCCAAAACATTTAATACGTGATAATGCAAACTTAATTATAATGTTTAAGCAAGATGAACTAAATCTTAAGCATATATATAAAGATCACGTTGGAAGTGATATGAGCCTCAAAATGTTTCAAAACATATGTAAAGAATGTTGGCAGAATAAATATGGATTTTTGGTAATAAACAAAGATGATGAAATATGTAATGGACATTATAGAAAAGGCTTCGATGTCTTCATTGAAGCTTAGTCATAATTAATCGTTAAACTACTTCAGACCTATAAAATTAATATTGATGTTATTTGTTTAACACAAATCAATAGCTATTTTACTGTTAGTAATAATCTGTTTAAGTGTTTTGCTATACAAAGCGACTGTTTAATTGTTTAAATAAGCTGTTTGAAGAAGCTGTTTAGCTGTTTGAAGAATCTGTTTAGCTGTTTGAAGAAGCTGTTTAAAGATCTAATACAATTTTTGATAATTTATTCATATTAATTAAGTCTCTTATACACATACATGGAAGAAAATGTATTGAAAGAATTGGTAAAATCTAGAAAAATTTTAAAAAAGAAATTTGAAACTCTTAAACGTGGGGAAGAAGAAACAATCAACAAGTTAGAAAATACATATAAACCCCTAACAGAACCTTTACAAAAACTAGTTAAATTATCTAGTGAAAGGGTATTGAAACCAATAGAAATTCGAGATGTAAAAACTAATTTTAAACATGATACTATAACTAAAAACAAAGATAGTATTATGGCTAGCACCCCGATGAAAAAAAGACCATTTTGATTCGTTATCAAAAACAAGTGATGTTAAAGAAGAAGAAGAAGATGTTGATTTAGATAATGAATCCTTTTATTCACAATCCTCTGATGTGCAATTTGATTTAACAGACTTATATGAAAATAAGAAGCTTGATACTATATTTGGACCTCATAAAAATCAAAATGGTGACTGGAAATTTGGAAATTCAGATGAAGCTAAGTAATGAAAAAATAACGATTGGAAATAAATCTTGGGCGTTAACTCCTGGTCTTTACTCATTGCTCTTTCATAAAAGACCAGAACACTATGACTCATCAGAATTAGATATATATAAACGAATTCTGCTTGATACAAATGCACACAGAAGAAACTTCGATCCTAATAATCAAGTAAAAGGAAATAGAGGCTATAAATATAAGGAAATAATTAATAAGATATTTGCTACTACTCACATTGGTAAAGGTTTAATGAAAGTAAATCTTAATGAATCAAACTATCTATACTGGGATGATCCTAATGAAATAGTAGATCGATAAAGCTCTTGATGGCATCACAACAAGCTGGTAACGAAAACCATACTAATGAAATAATATCAATTATTGAGGAATTAAAGGAATCAAACATAATAGAATAGAATAGTAGTATTAATAATGACTGTTGATAAATTTGGTCATTACTTTAAAAAACATAGTAATAAGTTAAAAACGAAAACACTTTTAAAAAAATTTGGTTTCATTCTGGATGGAAACAAAATAAACGTAGTGAATAGAAGAATTATAAATATAGCTTCACCGTTGGACGAATTTGATGCTGTCAATAAAGCGCATGTGAATTTAGAAATCAAACGTATACAAGAAGATTTAAAAAATTATATAAGCGAAGAGTTTGAAGAAAGAATTGATAAAATTGAACAATATATTTCCAAAAATATTGAAATAGAAAAACTTAAAATTGAATATGAATATCAATTAAATATAATTAAAAGTAATATAAAATTATTGCAAGATTCGCTTCCAAAGGATGTTGATAAAGATGCTAAAATTATTGAAGCAGCTGTGAAGGATCAGTTATATAGTGCAAATAAAGTTTTTATAAACAGTATCGAAGAAAGACTTAATAAGATTGAGGACTATATTTTCACGTGGATAGCTAAAAGCACTAAAGTGGATGTTATAAAAAAACAGAAGCTAGAACCACCACCTCCAATTAAGTTATCATAATATAAGCAACCTAATTTAAAAAATTTCACATAATCTATAAAGACATGACAACTGACAAGAGAGAAATAGTAAATGAACTTCAGACTCTGGCAAGCTGATTTGGTCGAAATGGGCAATTATTCAACAAGCAATAATGGATATAAATATATGCTAACGGTTATTGAAACATTTTCAAAGTATGCGTGGGCCGAATTACTTAAGTCAAAAACTGCGTTAGAAGTTCGTAAAGCATTTGAAAAGATATTTCGTATGGGACGTATACCTAAAAATTTACAGACAGATGATGGCAAAGAATTTTTTAATAAGGAGTTTGGATTATTAATGAGAAAACATTCAATAAATCATTACTCTACATATAGTGTTATGAAAGCTTCAATTGTAGAACGCTTCAATAGAACATTAAAAGAAATGATGTGGAAAGAGTTTAGAAGCAATGGATCTTACAGATGGATTAGTATCTATAAAGGTTTGATTAATCAATATAATAAAAAAATACATGGAACTATCAAAATGGCTCCTATCCATGTAACTCGTGAACACGAAAAACAATTACTGAATACTGCATACAATTATTTAAAACTATTTAAATCTTCACGGTTTAAAGTTGGAGACTATGTACGTATTAGTAAATATAAACACGTATTTGAAAAGGGGTATACACCAAATTGGACAACAGAAATATTTAAAATAAGATCAATACAAAATACTTATCCAATCACATTTATATTAGAAGACTATGAAGGAAATGAAATAAAAGGTGGATTTTACAAGGAGGAGTTATTACGCACTCGTTTTCATAATATATTCTTAGTTGAAAAAATATTAAAAACCAAGAATGATAAAGCATATGTAAAATGGTTAGGATCTCCAAGTCAGCATAATTCTTGGATAAGTAAAACTGACATATTGTAAAAACTAGCAAAAAGTAAGCAAATAAAATAAATATTTAAAATAAAAAAAACTATTCATTACATTTTTTGTTTTATTTACATTCCATCATTCGCTACGTCAATAACATTAGCACTAAGCGGAAAATCTTCAATTTTAACGGCAAATTTCTTTCCACCAATAGAATTGGCAGCGGAATATGAATGTTCTCTAATTGATTTTCATTCATACAATTCGATTCCCAATGTAGACTATGATAACAATCTTTTTCATATTGGAGATAAAGTAATTGAAATTCCTATAGGTTCTTATGAGTTGCAAGATATAGCTGATTATATAATCACACAATATAATGAAAAAAATGTTAAAAAATCATTAGTGATTGAAGCCAATAGTAACACTCTACAAATTGAAATAACATCCTCGCGTGATACAATTTTCTTTGATCGTAAAAGATCTATTGGTAGATTACTTGGTTTTAATGGTGGTTCTTTAAATCCTAGTATAAAACATTTATCGAATCAACCAGTAAATATTTTAAAAGTTAATGCCATACAAGTTAAATGTAATATAATAAGGGGAGCATATATGAATAGTTTTCCAGCACATATACTTCATGAGTTTGCAGTGGACGTTCCTCCAGGTTATAAATTAGATGTTATCCCTAATAATCTAATCTATTTACCAGTGAATGTGAAAGAAATAACATATATCAAAGTTTGGATTGTTGATCAAGAGGATCGTTTAATAAACTTTAGAGGTGAAGAAATAACACTTAGATTACATTTGAGACCAAGGGAAATATGATAATTTACAATAAAACCGAACTAAAAAACGTTAACGAAAACATTCCTTTGGAAACTGTTAAAGCTAAAAGACCTAAATTAACAGAAGAAAATAAAGCATTTTTAAGATTACTTCAGTTAAAAGTAAAGAAAAATGTCTGATATACTAAATGTTATGGAAATTCCTATTACAGATGAGAATATAATAAAAAAGGATTATCATAGTTATGTACCCTACATTCAATCATTTAAAAATAATGATGAGATTCGAATTACTCTACAAAATCAAGACTTATATGTTCTTCGTAGTGAAAGCTATTTATATTTGGAGGGAAATATAAAAAATACTAAAGGTGAAAGCTCAGCAAATATCAGACTAAGGAATATCTGCGTTGCCTACTTATTTGATGAAATACGTTATGAAATTAATGGTGTTGAAATTGATCGTACCCGATACTTGGTGATGTCTTACTTACTTACTTACTTACTTATGTGGCTATTACAGAACATTTGTTCCTGTAGCCGAACGTAAAATAGATTTCCAAGCGCCTCGATCTACTGCGCTTCTTCTCCAGTTTCTGACACCAAGTTTCGAGATGTCTTCCTCAACTTGATCTTTCCATCGAAGTTTCGGTCTTCCCCTTCTGCGTGAACCGTCACCAGGTTCGTATTCAAATGACTTTCTAGCTGGAGCATCTTCATTCATTCTTACAACATGACCTAGCCAACGCAATCGTTGTAATTTGATACGTTTGACTATGTCTATGTCGGCATACAGCTCATGGTTCATACGACACCGATATTCTCCGCCAACGCAGATTGGTCCATAGATTTTTCGAAGAATTTTTCTCTCAAACACTCCAAGCACAGCATCATCTGCTTTCGCAAGTACCCATGCTTCGGAACCATATAATAGCACGGGTAGTATCAGTGTCTTGTAGAGAGTGATTTTTGTCTGTCGAGAGGTGGCCTTGTTTTTAAACTGCTTACCTAGTCCAAAGTAGCATCTATTGGCCAGTATTATTCTTCTCTTTATCTCAACTGATGTTGTTTATTTTGTTGATGGCGGTACCGAGGTAGATAAAATCGCTAACTACCTCAAAGTTGTAGTTTTCAACTTCCACTGTCTGCCCGAGTCTACCGGACGTCTTGTGCGTTGATACCATCAACTTGGTCTTATCGCCGTTTACTGCCAGACCCACTTTGGCAGATTCTTTTTCGATTTTTTCAAAGGTGGCAGTTACCGCTCGCAATGTTCGACCCATGATGTCTATATCGTCAGCGTAAGCGAGTAACATGTGTTGTTTAGTGTATAGCCAAAAACGCCGAATGACAAAATCAAAATGTAATAAATGCAATAAACCGATCTGCGGAGAGCACAAAGTTGAGCTCTGTGACTCTTGCTCAAAGTGATATTTAATATTTTTTATTTGTTATATTTTTTTAAGTTTAGAATGTGTTTTTTTAAGTTTTTACTACTTTTTGTTTTTTTAGTTTTACTTACTATAATTTTTCGCTCCTTTTTTTATGATTTCAAAAATATGTGCAACATACAATGAATTAGTACAAAAATTAAATAAATCCTTTTTTATGTATGAATTAAACTAAACGAGTTTTTATGTATACTTATAAGGTGCCAAAATGATTAATTACATTAAAAAAAAAGTGTATTTGGTTTTAAGCCATAGTTATAGACAGTTAAAAAATACATCGTCGAATCGACGATCATTCGTTACAACGTACGTAAAATATGCTTCGTACTCTAGGGTTAATAACTAAGCTGAATCCAATTCTTAGCGCGAAAGGATGTATTCCGAACCATCAATTCGGCTTTAGGAAACAACATAGTACGATCCAACAAACACAAAGTTAAAGCTGAACTTGCCCGAAAACCTTTATAAGCTCTTAAAAAATTATTTAACGAATAGAAAGTTTATACTAAAAGAAGGAGATTTTTTAAGCTCGCCATAGCTCATGGAAGCCGGAGTTCCTCAAGGTAGTATTTTGGGACCCATTTTATATTTGCTGTACACATCCGATATGCCAACTAGCAATCAAGTGCACACATCAACTTTTGCGGATGACACAGTTTTTTTAAGTATTCATGAAAGTTCCCAAGTAGCGTCACAACTTTTACAAGACCACATACTCAATTTGGAAAAATGATTAGAATAATGGAGAATAAAGGTGAATGAACAAAAATGTACTCACATAACTTTCACACTGCGTAGGGTTTCATGCCCTCCTATTCGCATAAATAACCAAATGATACCGCAGCTTTCAGACATCAAATACCTGGGTATACACCTAGACCGTCGCCTTACTTGGAAAAGATTTCAAGGAAATAGATTTCAAGTTAACTCAAATGAAATTAAAAGCAGTACAACTAAATTGGCTTATTGGCAGAAACCCCACCCTGAGCTTACATTGTAAACTTCTTCTGTACAAGTCAATCCTCAAACCAATTTGGTGTTATGGCCTCCAATTATGGGGCACTGCCTCAGCTAGCAATATAGAAAAAATCCAAAGGCGCCAAAGTAAGATTCTACGTATGATTACATCTGCTCCCTGGTATATAAAATATTCTAACATCCACAAAGACCTAAACATGCCATCAGTCCAAGCAGAAATAGCGAAACATGCAGTAACGTGTTTAAAGAAGCTTGAATCTCATCCAAATCCTTTGGCGCGTAACATACTAAGTGAACCTGGTTACATTCGACTAAAAAGAAGAGATACTGCCTTTCTTGGCCGCAAATGATTGTAATATCCGTGAATCAAACATTAATTTTGTCTAGCATTGGCTGGACATAAAAGTATATTTTTATGTTAGACTTAAGATATGAGTAATTATTGTTAGTTCAAAGATAATGAAGATACAATAAATAATACATGTTATAAAAAAAAAACATCAATTCGAATATCATCCTAGAGATCATCTGTTTTAACATTATATATAATAGCATCGGTATGCATTTAATTGAGATTAATATTTTCACGATATTTGAGTTTCATATAATCATAATGAAAGTTATACATTTTATACTTTGATAACTCTAAAACGGAAAATCCAATATATATGGGTTTATTATATACTGTTTTTACTCTATTCATTTCAATGGCAACCATATTATCATGAATTTTATGTGCACTGTGGAATTTCGGTTTAGCTATAAGAGCCCTAGCTCCTAACCGTTTACCTCCACTTAATGTCTTTCCTCTTGTCAACATTTTCAATAGTCTTACCGTATATCGCATTGTTTAATAATTTAAAAAAATTTTGTTCAAAGGAGTTTTTAGCCAATGTTCTATCATGGTTATTTATATCAATATATTTTTTCAACCAATTCGATTGATTAAATTTAAAAATTCTATGAATTTTTTTTAAATCAGTCCGTGTTGAAGACACTGTTGAAGGTTGCGATAGTGTATTATATAATTGGTTTTATTATTTAAATCTGTTCTTAATTTTCTCTGTTTCATACTTTAATACTTTCATACTTTCTTGTTTTCTGCACAAAATGGAAAGTCACTATGATAGTCATGTAATGTAGTTGGGTATTTTAGATCTACTTTCAATATATAACCAGATGGTGAATCATACTTTACACTATTTACATTAAAGTTTTCACAGTTTTCAACCCATTTAAAATTTTTAAAGGGGAGATATTGTGACATTGCACAGCCATATAAATTATTTACATCTAAATACATTAGGTAATTTCATTCTTTTTTAGCATCATAATCACTAACGTATTTATTATTAGCTATTGAATGACGTTTACTACATTGGACAATACCTCCCCTAATACCTTGCACGATGAAATGAACATGTTAATGTCAGTCAACAACTCTAACTCTATTTCCGTTGTTTTTAACCTTGCATCCCAAGATATCCCGGTGTGGTATAATATTGACAGAGATCTAAATTGTAAATGCTTTTACAAACTTTACGAAAACTTTCAAATACATCACAAAGCAATAAAACATCTACTTTTAAGTATAGTAGAAGATAGTCAAAGAGTTTAGTACATTTGAATGTATTCCAAACATTTTCAGCATGCTCGTAGCCATCTACACTACACGATTCATTAGTAAGTTTGTAAAAGAAGCATGATCTTAGTGGTAGTTGTGTTTCTTCGAGTCGAGGTACTGAATCCAGATAGTCATATGGAAATACGCCTTTACGTTTCATTAAATTGAACTCATCATCATTTTGGTATACTGATTTTACAGTTTTTAAATCGCCATCGGACAAATACCCTGCTAGTTTTTCTAAGCTTGATGGCATAAACCTACAATAATATAGGAATCGTAGTTCTATTGTATTCTTTTCATTTATAGGGATTTTTTTTAGATATAGAAATATATAACTCTTTATTTAATGGAATGATATTTATATCACCTTCAATAATTGAAAGCTCTCTTATAAACAAATGACAATCATATGATGAAAGATTATGAAAAGATATAGGGATGAAGTTTACACGATTTGGTACTCTAAGTTACATTTGTTATGCGCCGGTCCTCTATATTCACCTGTTGAATGGCAATGATCAGCCACATGATCTTCAGCAGATAAAGTTTTTCTACAAATATGACAAATTGTGTCCTCATTTTGTTGTATCTGTTGAAGTAGTGTTAAGGAATTCATTGGTTTAACTATACTTAAATAATTATTATATATGTATATCTAAACAATATCTAACTAAATTAGTGAAAAATGTTTTGGTGAATCATCACCACTATATATTCTAAATATATCTAAACTAGTATTAAAAGAACATTTTACATAATAACTATAGGCAAATGGAATATGCTTTTGTATAGATTTAACGCTTACTGAATTTTGAACATTAATTATTCTAGAATACATTCAAAATCAGCGTACACCACGAAAGGCTCATCCATTTGCCTTTTTAAATTCTTAAAACTTACAAAATTTTTGTCTGTAGAAGATAACGTAGTAACGATTTTGTTGCAATATTTTGTGTGACTTCGTAAGCCTTCCTCATTATGAAAGTAAATCAAGCACGTGTTACACATATATGTATTTGTCGTCTATGCTTTGTTAATTGACTTTTTATTAATCTGCAAAATAACAAAAGAGAAGGACCGCACATTTTCATTATTTAATTTTTTTTAAATATGTATATAATTAAAATTAGTTACCTTGAAATGTTTTTAACCCATACATAATGAAATCTATCACCATCCTCTAATAGCAACAAATTAATGTGATTTGCTCTTTCTGCTTGAGTGAAGTAGTATGGACCCAAACAAATACATTCACACTTATTTCAGGATTGTTGATTTCAATAACTTTTATTTGATTAGTCGGCAGAGGAAACTTCATGTTTTTAAAATTTAAAACAATATTATTATCTAACGTTATAATTTCATCACTAATGTTTCTAACGTTATAGGATGCACGTCTTTTTTAATTTTTTTTTTAATGATCTATTGGATATAGTACTGATATAATAGCCCACTTGAAATAATAGTCATCATTATTTTGTACATTGATACATGCATTCTCTCTCTGTATTTTTGCTGGTAAGTGAACATATTGAGAACCCCTAATACATTTATATTCATTAATATTAATTTCTAAATGTAATATTTCAGTTAATGTCCAACCGCTATCACGCTCCTGAACTTCACTCATCTTTTCAATAGTAACATCACATTGTTCATTGTAAAGGTTAAGAATATCATCTCTTGTCGAAGATATACTGACAATAACCATTCACAAAATAGTTCAATGTTAAATTTTATGTTTGTGTGTTTTTGTAACACATCTTTTAAAATATTGATCGCTTTGTCCTTAATTGCATATAAAAAAGTTCTCTGCTACTAAGTTAGCTTTATTAATATTTTCCAACAAGATAGTAGCGATGCGATGTTTAAAAATTGATGAAATAAAATTTGTATTATTATCTATACGATCTACACAATTATCTTTGTGTTTATTTGTTCGCAAATAATGTGGCCAACATTTTTTTAGAACATGTTCTTTACAACCATTACAATATATGCTAACTTCTTCCACTTTTGGGGTGTGAGCTATTAAATGTTGATGTTTAGAAAATTCTATTGGATTTGAAAATTTCAAATCACATGTTGTACATACATGTTCCTCTTTGTGATGCATTCTTATATGGCGTCTCAAAGATGTGTTGTGATTTAATACTTTATTACAAATCTCACAGGTAAAGTTAGCCATTGTTTTTTTTTTGTTTTTTTTTTTAATTTTAAATTAAGTTAAAAACACTTCTAAATTCAGTATAATTATGAAGAATAATCCCTTATGTTCAAACTATTTATACCATAAATTTCAGTCACTGATCATAATATATACACACACTCACACATACACATATAAATTCATATACATGTTTTGTTCAACATTAAAGAGAGTAAGATTGAGAGAGAATACATACGTACATACATGTGTATGTGTTGTCCAACATTAAAGAGAGTAAGGTTGAGGGAGAATACATACTTACGTACATATGTATGTATATGTAAACGTTGATTTATATGTATTTATATAAATAATTTCACAACATTTTGAAATTATCAATTTATATTAATTTCATTATATTGTGAGATGTAAAGCGTCCGCGATCTAACGTTTTTTTTTTCAACTAGTTCTTATTTCGTGAATGGTAACCCTTAGCTTATGTCTGATTTGACAGATAATTAGTTTTATCCTTCTGCTGAAGGAATATGGTTGTCTATAAGTGGGTCTGCGATCGACTTACAGAAGATGCCGATTTTGCCAAAAAAAATCACCTTTTCAGATGAAGCTCATTTTGATCTTGGCGGGTATGTAAACAAGCAAAATTATCGCATTTGGGGCACAGAAAACCCGCACGCATACATTGAGAAGCCGATGCATCCAAAATGAGTCACTGTGTGGTGCGGATTTTGGTACAGTGGCATAATTAGGCCATTTTTCTTCCAAAATGAGCAAGGAGTGGCCGTTACAGTCAATGGCGATCGTTAGAAAAGAAATTTAAGAAAATATTCAGTAGTTTTTTTTATAGCATTTTCAAAAAAAATTTATTTGGCGGATCCGTTAGTTTTATTTCTTTTCTTTACAGTTAGAATCACTAGAACAACCGTCATAAAACAAAATTTGTTTATGACCGTTTGTTTGCCAAAAATTGAAAACAAACGCACATATATAAGAATTAATTTTTTCCTAGAATTGGTCACTTACCGAAACAATAACAAATCGAATATTCAAGTAGGTAAAGTAATAATTCAATAATTGTAATAATTTAAAGTGGAACAATAAACTCTTGCCGAAATCATTGTTTACGAAATCATTATGTACGATTTAAGAGCATTGAACCCTAGAAGTTAAGCAATATTATAATTTTTTTCCATTTTTATTCATACACTTCTCATGTAGGTACATACATACATACATACATACATACATACATACATACATACATACATACATACATGCATGCATGCATACATACATACATACATACATACATACATACATACATACATACATACATACATACATACATACATACATACATACATACATACATACATACATACATACATACATACATACATACATACATCATACATACATACATACATACATACATACATACATACATACATACATACATACATACATACATACATACATACATACATACATACATACATACATACATACATACATACATACATACATACATACATACATACATACATACATACATACATACGTACATGCATACATACATATGTATGTAAATAGTAATTCCTTGAAATCTTTTTGAATATGATCGTTGGCATTCAAAATATTTAACACGATAAAGTATCAGTTTTATTGAGGAGCAATAAAACTGATATATTGATTCATCTTGTAGACAAAACTCTACAAGCAAAAAAATTCCATTGGAATCATTTGTTTATACATTAATTGCATTGTAAGCACTAATTTTTTGAATTACGACTACATTTTAAATTTTAAATAAATAGAATATGTAAATTTTCTTACTTCGCAATGATGGGGGACAAACTAAAAATTATTGATTCATCAACATAAATCTATGCGATCGAATACACACGAGGAGGCCTACTTTTAAAATTTTAAGTAAACATAAGATTATGGGAATTTGCTGATGTTGTACTATTTTAAATAATTCAAGTTGACATTCATACACCTCTCATGTAGGTACATATATACATATATATGTAAATAGTAATTCCTTGAATTCTTTTTGCATATGCTCGTTCACGTTCAAAATATTTAGCATGAAAAAATTTCAGTTTTATTGGGGATGGAGAACAAATTAAAAAAAAAATATTTTTTTATCAGCATAAATCCATATTGATTAAGCTCATTCACATAACATACCCACATAACATACATAAAAGCAGCCAACTCCATAAACATCAATGAGGTCCAAAAAACACGCACGCACAAAATAATCAATTTAAATAAACCTTATTCTAAATATTACCTCTCACATAAAAAGTGGTCGGAACTAAAATATACCAAAAGAAAAAAAATCTATTTTGGGTTGTATGTATACTTTTGTCGCGAACTGTTATTCTTATTATTAAAAATTGCTGATAATCTCTCATATAAATTGGACGGAGCTTTAGAATCTTATTCTCTCTTTCTATCTCTCTCTTTTTCTCATATTCTAAATACATACGTACATACATACATAAACACATATAAAATCAACCCTTAAAAGTACAAAAACATATACAAAAATATAAACTGTAAACAATTCTCATTATCAAAAACGGCTGATGATCTTCCATAAAATGTGGGCGAAGGTTTAGTCATTCTCTCTCTTTCTCTCTCTTTCTCTCTCTTTTTCTCTCTCTTTCTTTCTCTCTCTCATTTGAATGGCTAATGTATGACAATTGCTCTCTCCTGATTGGTTGATAGAGAAAATGAATGGCAATTGCTCTCTCCTTATTGATTGATACAAAAAGTGGGCGGCGACACTGCTCATTCTTGTATAATGTCCAATTATAATTTTCTTACAACTAGCGCATCCGGCCTGATAAAGGATTAAAGGTTTGTGGTGTAAACACGGTCGTCCGTAAAAAATCATTTTTCGCTGCTCAACACTAAAAATATACACCATTTTACTATCTAGGTTTTTTCTACGACCACGTTGCTTTCAGTGATGTCAGATGTAGGGAAAATTCCCTACTTGTAGGGAATTTTTCACAAAAAACCATGCTGTAGGGAAAAAAGACAGATTTTTTATTTCCGTAGAAATGTATATTAAAATATAATCCGACTTATAAAAAACCTATGTTGCATATCGTTTCAATAATCATAGTCTGGCTACTTTGTTATTGAGTATCAAGTAACCAAATATTCAATACTTTTACAACATCTAAGGCGCAATTAATGCATTTTTATAACCTGCACAGAGTGAAAAAAGAAAAGAATTTCAGGATATACATATGTAAAGCAGTTTAAATATAAAAAGACATTTAATACTTATACAATTTATTGAAATTTCTTCTTTTTGTTTTTTGATGTCTGTGTTTATATTAAATACTATTTCAACAAGTGTTAAATACAAATAATATTACATCTTTATTTGTGTTTTAACCATGCTAATATCGTAATATTGTAGAAAATGTCTTCAGACTCTGATTCTTCGAAGGACTGCCAAAAGAAATACAGAAAACGATTTCGCAAAAGTTGGTTGAAAGAAGAATTTTTCAAAGGATGGCTTGCAGAGGTTGACGATAAATTTAAATGCAAATGCATACCTTGTGGAAAGCTACTAAATTGTGGCAAATCTGACATGATAAAACATGCCAACGGAAAGTCTCACAAAACTAAGGCTTTAGCAATAAAAAGCTCTAAAAATATCACGTTATTTCCTAAAAATGATAATCCAAATAACATTGAAAAAGATATTGCAAATTTTGAGCTGCGTATGACACTTTTTTTCGCTGAACATAATGTTGCTTTACAGGTAATTGAACATTTGATTCCCTTATTAAAAGAGATTATACCGGATTCAACGATAATAAAAGAATGTCAGCTGGCACGTACTAAATGCACCCAAATAATACGTAATGTTTTAGCAGATGAAGAAAAGTCAAAGCTTATAAATCAACTTAAAACTAACAAATTTTCTGTCTTAATTGACGAAAGTACTGACATCTCGTCGAAAAAATAAATGTGCCTTCTTTTTCGGTACTTTGATGATAAGCAAGAAACAGCTGTAGTACAAATTTTGGATCTGCTGCAGCTTGGCGCTGATTGTACAGCAGAAGCTCTTTATAATGAGTTTAAAAAATGTATTTTAGGATATGAAATTCCCTACGAAAATATAATTGGGCTTTGCTGTAATGGGGCTAGTGTAATGGTTGCGCAGCACAATTCATTTACATCGAGGTTATTAGCGGACAACCCAAATATTATTGCTATAAAATGTATACGTCACTCTGCTGCTATAATAGCAAATAAAGCCTGTCTTATGCTACCTAGAGCTCCTGAAGATTTACTGCGTCAAATTGGATCATACATATCTGGAAGCTCTAAGAGATGCTCTGAGTTAGAAGAATTTTAATTTAAGAACATCTGCAACAAGATGGTTGTCTCACCAGCAATGTATTGAAAGGGTATTGGAAAACTGGCCAGTTTTGTTAACGTTTTTTATAAATGCAGCATCACAAGATAAACTAAAGCAAGCAGATTTAATACTAAATGAGCTGACAAATGAATGCAACAAGGCTTATGTAATATTTTTAAAATACGTTTTGAATTACTTCAGTACTTTAAATGCTTTGTTTAGTATATAGTAGGAGGGAGTACTATCACAAATGTAGGAAAAGCCATTAAAAAGCAATTAAAAAAGCCATTAAAAAGCAATTAAAAAAGCCATTAAAAAGCAATTAAGGGTAAAAAGGTCAAGAATGGGGGTCATTAAAGTAATAAATTAGTGTGAGTGTAATAAAAGTGAAAGATAATGATTTTTAAAAAGCCATAAAATTTATAGATCGTTTAAAAGAAGAAAGTGTAAAAAGGGATTGACAAGTTGAGTAAGAATTTATGAGTGTAATGATCTTATGTGTGTGGAAAGAAATGTAGGTCATTTGGTTTTAAAAGCATAATAACTATTACTAATAATGCACTGTGTATATAGAGACTAAGAAGTGGACGGATATATGTGTGTGTGAGATGAAATTTTTTAAGGGTAATAAATTCTTGAAGTGTGGAGATCGGTTGTGTTTTTACGCATGTGGTAATGTTCTTAATTATGAAAATTAAAGTGTGAAGTGTTAGTTGATATGGGTTGACATATTGATGAGCGTGATATTCAGATTAAGGTTTAGTGCAATGTACAAGCTCATATACATATATGAAAGAAATAGACTAGATGAACACAGCAGACACAAATATTGATAAGTGTTAAAACATGCTAACAAGTGGAGTTACAGATAGAAATATAAATATTTTACACATTAGGAATAATAAACAATCTAGGAGAAGCTCATTAAATTTAGATTTTTGGTTTTTTTTTGTTAAACAAAAGCGATATGTATGTTTTTAAGATTTTTAAGAAGAATAAAGTACAGTTGCAGTCAAATACTTTAATTGTGTAATGATTGTATGTGTATAGAAAGAATATAGATCAAGGAAATTTTTTTCAAAGAGTAATAAATTTTGACAGCTAATTGCTTATTAGTTTTGATTTAATTTAATAAATTTTGTATCATAAAAACTACTTCGATGACGAAGTTTTCGAATTCCTCTATGATGTTGAAGGGGATAATATTATATTATCTGTAGAGGACTACTTTGATGAAGAAGGCTATAAAATAATGAGGGAAATTAATTTTTAAATTAGACTTAAGATCATATGTACTTAAAAATAAAAAAATAATTTATGAATTGAAAAATATATATGTATAAAATAAAAATTAAAAAAAAAAAATCGTCTTTCCTTACTTTAGTTAAATAAAATTTAGGGTTATAATAATTTTTTCTTTTATAGTTTCATAATAAAGCATTACCTATATATGTAAATATTATAACATATACGACTATATATCGATTTATTACGCTAATTTTATATAAATTGTAAATAAATCCAACAAAGTTCTATAGTCTACTATAAATTATACAACGATGAACACCAACGCGGAACTAATTGCATATTTTAACAAGTTAAACGTAAGGCAGAGGCTTAGCATCAGGGATATGATGGAATTAGAAGACTATCATATAACAGGAGCAGAGCGTATAACAACAAAATATGGAGAATCTGTTGTGCTAGAGTTGGGACGAATATACTATACCTTCCTAAGAGATTTAATTCGCTGAGTGATAAGGATGTTGAAATCTTATCGACTGGTGCATATATGATAGCGAAATTTCCCTTGAACGATGATTTTAATAAAAAAAAAATTTAAATAAAGGAAAGTAAAATGAAATCAAAAAGTATTGTTTTTTATTTACAATTTTAATTAAATTCTAACTATAAGAGTTGACTATGATCAATCTATTTATTCAGTATTCAATGAAATTTTAAACTACAAGGATGAATACTATTGAAGAGTTTCTACAAAAATTTGGAAATGAAATTTTCGAAGAACATTTACAACAAATAGAAGAGTTTAAAAATAAATATGTAGATTTTAGTAATTACATTATACCTTGTGACCATGATAATTCAAATGGAGATGTAGTTGGAATGTGTGGATGTTATTTCTTTCATAAGAACAAACTAAAAGTGATGAAAATTATTGAGCAGTATAAAAAATTATTTAACCTATTGACATCAACATCCGAAAATCATAAAGAATAATAAAGATGAAGTTACTATATTTTAGAATATTATAGTTAATAAAACAACATTCTTACATATTTTAAAAAATTATTTATTGCATTATTCTTACTTATTAATACGAGTATATAAATACATACATACGATTATTGTATTTTGATAAGTTTAGTTCTTATATATATTCTTATTAACAAGGGTTCTAAATCTACTTTAAAAGGCGACTTTCGAACTGAAAAATCAATAGTCAACAATTGAGCTTCGTAGAGAAGGAATAAAATAATAAAAAATACTCTGCAATTTACTCAAGAACGTCAGCCTAAAATATATGACGTGGTTTTTGAGATGGAATATTTTATAAATCTAAAATTAAAAGTTGTTTGCGGATTTTCATCTATTCATGGATTTCAGCCGATGATATGGCTTCACTACAATGATAAACATTTTATCGGATTCAGCCGAGAAGATTGGCTCCACCTAATGAGTTATAAGGACTACATCACTAACACGCTTTCTCAGCGAGAATTTTTACATTCAATTAACTTAATTGAAAATACAAGCGAAGAAGCTACGCAGTATACCTTCAAATACAAAAAGGGTATATGTTATTTAATACTCCGGCAAGGACAATTCAGAACAAAAATTGATCCTGAAACGGGGAAATCAATAATTCGGATAGGAGTATTTTTAACATCAATACTATGTTGGAATGGAATTCTAAGGAAACAGTTATTACATTTTTATTACAATTACTTCATACCATCGTGCTCCACAATGAGAAAGACTGAAATCCTATTGCGTGACATTAAAGGAATCCATGAAAGCGATATAGCAATAGATTTAACCCGCCTCTGTTATGAGATCGGAAAAAATAATGCAGAGAAAAATAATTACTGATATAAAAATTCATAGATTATATTTAAGAATGGAAAATAAATGAGAAAAAATTATTAAAAAAAAAAATTTATTTTTTTATTTTTATTATTTCTTTATTTGAAAATTAATTAGAAACTGCAAACATAAGTGTCCACAAATAAAAGAATTACTTTTCTGATATCTTTTATAGTTATAATTTATATTATATCCTAAATATCTTAATACTTCTAGAGGTGGTTGAAGATTTCCAAAACTGTCAAAATATTCCACATAATCATTATTTTTGTAGTAGGCTACCCAATGTGTACCATCTCCTCTATAAGAGTCTAAATTGATTATTCCACATTCAGTTTTGCGTGGAGTTTTAGGGAGTGTATCTCTCATATAAACTCCTCTAAAACAAGGAATATGCTTCTTTCCAAACGTTTTCAAATCCACATCGGTGAGAGGTCTATTGAGTAGCTGCTGTATTAGTTTTTGATGCTTTCGTTTTATTATAAAATATTCCATATCCCTTCTTATAAGGTTTGAGATAGAGGCCTTTACCCATTGCTATTGCCTCTAATTTTCTATTATGACGCTTATTCTCCTCGAGCTGCTGCTTACCATTTTTAGCTGTAGTAATAACCTTAGCAATCGACGAGCCACCAGAAGCTAAAGCACCTAATGCTCCAAGTGCTGTAAATATAGGCACAAGTGGTAGAATACCCCCAATTTTGGGTACGGTAATAACTCTTGGAATTTTAATTTCAGATTTTTTCCCAAGAAATGATTCATCAATAACTTTTTTTGCAATTTTTATTGCCTTTTTAACATTTAAAGGTTTTTGTTTCTTTAAGACTTTAGTTGCTGATTTAATTGCATTGCGAAAAAGGTTTCGCTTACAAGTTTTTTTAAGATTATTCATTTTAACACCTAAACCAAATTTTACTTTAGACTTCATTGCGTTAGTAACAAAATAAGCATTTATTTTTTCTCCAAGTGTGCTATCTTTAGCTTTTACTCTTTTCCAAGCCCTCTCGGCTAGTTCTCTATCCGCTTGATGTCGCTTACTAATATCAGTGTTTTGTGAATAGGTAATGTTATGAATTTTACAAGCAGCATATAAGGGATTGATTCCTTTATCACCCCGTTGGATACGTTTATCAAGTTTCGTTCCAGGTCCACAAAATTGATAACCAGGTAGGTGAAGCTCAATTGGCAGCGAATTAATAAGCTTATTTACTAGTCCTTCTCCACTAACTACCTGTTTACCAATAACATTTTTCTTTGTATACACCTTCATTTATAACAATTTATATCTGAAAATATGTAAGTTGGCGACTACTAGTTAATATAAAGATAAAGATGTTTATTTTATTTTACTCCTCATTTGCAAAGATGCGTTTGATAAAACAACATTCAAACATTTTAGTGAGAAATTTGGATTTTAATGAAAAAAATAATGTAAATAAACATAGCTGTCTTTTACCAAACTCTATAAGAGCATTAATAGTGGGGCCATCTAGTTGCGGAAAAACTAACGTTATGCTTAGTTTCATTGAAAGCCCTAATGGATTAAAATTCAGAAACATTTACATTTATTCTAAATCACTAAATCAACCTAAATATCAATATCTAAGGAAACTAATTTCATCGGTAAAGGGTATGGGCTTATATACATTTTCGGAAAATGAAGATGTATTATCACCTGATGATGCTAAAGTAAATTTAGTAATGATATTTGATGATGTTGCATGTGAAAAGCAAAATAATATTAGATCATATTTTTGTATGGGGAGACACAATGATATCGATTCCTTTTATTTATGTCAAACATATACACACATTCCAAAACATTTAATACGTGATAATGCAAACTTAATTATAATGTTTAAGCAAGATGAACTAAATCTTAAGCATATATATAAAGATCACGTTGGAAGTGATATGAGCCTCAAAATGTTTCAAAACATATGTAAAGAATGTTGGCAGAATAAATATGGATTTTTGGTAATAAACAAAGATGATGAAATATGTAATGGACATTATAGAAAAGGCTTCGATGTCTTCATTGAAGCTTAGTCATAATTAATCGTTAAACTACTTCAGACCTATAAAATTAATATTGATGTTATTTGTTTAACACAAATCAATAGCTATTTTACTGTTAGTAATAATCTGTTTAAGTGTTTAGCTATTCAAAGCGACTGTTTAATTGTTTAAATAAGCTGTTTAAAGAAGCTGTTTAGCTGCTTGAAGAAGCTGTTAAAAGATCTAATACAATTTTTGAATATTTATTCATATTAATTAAGTCTCTTATACACAAACATGGAAGAAAATATATTAAAAGAAAAATATATTAAAAGAATTGGTAAAATCTAGAAAAATTTAAAAAAAGAAATTTGAAGCTATTAAACGCGGGTAAGAAGAAACAATCAACAAGTTAGAAAATATATTTAAACCCCTAACAGAACCTTTACAAAAACTAGTTAAATTATCTAGTAAAAGGGTATTGAAACCAACAGAAATTCGAGATGTAAAAACTAATTTTAATCATGATACTATAACTAAAAACATAGATAGTATTGTGGCTAGCACCCCGATGAAAAAAGACTATTTTGATTCGCTATCAAAAACAAGTGATGTTAAAGAAAAAGAAGAAGATGTTGATTTAGATAATGAATCCTTTTATTGACAATCCTCTGATGTGCAATTTGATTTAACAGACTTATATGAAAATAAGAAGCTTGATACTATATTTGGACCTCATAAAAATCAAAATGGTGATTGGAAATTCAGATTTGAAGCTAAGTAATGAAAAAATAATGATAGGAAATAAATCTTGGGCGCTAACTCCTGGTCTTTACTCATTGTTCTTTCATAAAGACCAGAACAGTATGACTCATCCGAATTAGATATATATAAACGAATTTTGCTTGATATAAATGCACACAGAAGAAACTTCGATCCTAATAATCAACTAAAAGGAAATAGACGTTATAAATATTTTTTTTTTCATAATTTATTTATTGTATCTTCAATATTTTTGAACTAACAATAATTACTCGTATCTTAAGTCTAAAATAAAATATTCTTTTTAAGTCCAGCCAGTGCTAGACAAAAATAATGTTTGTTTCACGGATTTTGAAATCATTTGCGGGTCATCCCTCTAATGTACGGCCAAGAAAAGCAGTATCTCTTCTTTTTAGTCGAATGTAACCAGGTTCATTCAGTATGTTACGCTCCAAAGGGTTTGGATGAGATTCAAGCCTCTTTAGATATGTGACTGCTATTTCTGCTTTAACTGATGGCATGTTTAGGTCTTTGTGGATGTTCGAATTTTTTATATACCAGGGAGCAGATGTAATAATACGTAAAATCTTATTTTGGCGCCTTTGAATTTTTTCTACATTGCTAGCTGAGGCAGTGCCCCATAACTGAATACCATAACACCAAATTGGTTTGGGGACCGACTTGTACAGTAGAAGTTTACAATCTAAGGTCAGGGTGGAGTTTCTGCCAATAAGCCAATTTAGTTGTACTGCTTTTAGTTTCATTTGTGTTAACTTCAAGTCAATGTGGCTTTTCCAAGTAAGGCGACGGTCAAGATGTATACCCAGGTATTTAACGTCTGAAAGCTGTGGTATCATTTGGTTATTTATGCGAATAGGAGGGCATGAGTCCCTACGCAGAGTGAAAGTTATGTGACTGCATTTTTGTTCATTCACTTTTATTCTCCATTTTTCTAGCCATTTTTCGAAATTGAGTATGTGGTCTTGTAAAAGTTGTGATGCTTCTTGGGCACTTTCATGAATACTTAAAAAAGCTGAGTCATCTGTAAAAGTTGATGTGTGGACTAGGGTGCTAATTGGCATATCCGATGTGTACAGTAAATATAAAATTGGTCCCAAAATACTACCTTGGGGAACTCCGGCTTGAATGAGCTGTGGCGAGCTTAAAAAGTCACCTTCTTTTAGTAAAAACTTGCGATTCGTTAAATAATCTTTTAAAAGCTTATACAAGTTTTCGGGCAAGTTCAGCTTCAGCTTAAATATTAGGCGTTCCTGCCAAACCTTATCGAATGCTTGAGAAACGTCGATAAAGAGCGCAGAACAGTATTTTTTTTCTTCAAAGGTCGTTTTAATTACATTTACTAATCTGTGTGTTTGTTGGATCGTACTATGTTGTTTTCAATACAGTTATATATCTGTCCATTCCCACTTGCTTCTTAGGTTTTTCTGCACTATCCATATTGCTGTTGGTAACACTGTGTTCAGAAGGCGACTTGTTTGTAGTTATATTATTGTCATCTCTTAGCAAAACCGACGAACAAGATTGGGTACGTATAACTGGCGTAGAATTTACACACAAATTATTTTCAGTTTTTTTGTTTTTATTTAATTTAACATTGTCAACATTTTTGTTGCTTAAATTAAAGAGGCTCATTAGCCCTTATTGTTTTTGTTTTATTTTTAAAGTAGCAATTCAATTGCCGTTGTAAAAAATAAAGAGAAAGAAAGAAAAAAAATAATTACAGACAACTATGTTGTTGTATTAAAACAGGATTGTTTTTTGTTTTTTTTTTTTAAATTATTCACACAATGTATGTTTTGTTTTTTGTTAATGCGAGCTAAAAAAAATCGCGTCCGCAAATATCAACGCCAAAAACAGAACAGGTTATAAATATAAGGAAATAATTAAAAAGATATTTGCTACTACTCACATTGGTAAAGGTTTAATGAAAGTGAATCTTAATGAATCAAACTATATATACTGGGATGATCCTAATGAAATAGTAGATCGATTAAAGCTCTTGATGGCATCACAACAAGCTGGTAACGAAAACCATGCTAATGAAATAATATCAATTATTGAGGAACTAAAGGAATCAAATATAATAGAATAGTAGTAATAATAATGCCTGTTGATAAATATGGTCATTACTTTAAAAAACATAGTAATGAGTTAAAAACGAAAACACTTTTAAAAAAATTTGGTTTCATTCTGGATGGAAACAATATAAACGTAGAGAATAGAAGAATTATAAATATAGCTTCACCGTTGGACGAATTTGATGCTGTTAATAAAACTTATATGTATTTAGAAATCAAACATATACAAGAAGATTTAAAAAATTATATAAGCGAAGAGTTATATAAGCGTTAAAGTTAATTGAAAGTAACATAAAAGTATTACAAGATTCGTTTACAATGGATGTTGATAAAGATATTAAAATTATTGAAAAAGCTGTGAAGGATCAGATGTATAGTACAAATAAAGTTTTTATAAACAGTATCGAAGAGAGATTTAATAGGATTGAGAATTATATGTTCCAGTGGATGGATAAAAACTCTAAAGCGGATGATATAAAAAAACAAAAGCTGGAACCACCACCTACAATTAAGTTATCATAATATAAGTAATAAAATTAATATTTAAGGATAACACAACGCTTATATAATCTATATAGGATTGAATACGGATAAGAGAGAAATAGTAAATGAACTTCATTCACGAGCGCGGAAAAAGTTTTTACGGCGTTGAGTTATAATGAAGGGGATTGACGATCTCTGGCAAGCTGATTTGGTAGAAATGAGCAATTATTCAACTAGCAATAATGGATATAAATATATGCTAACAGTCATTGACACATTTTCAAAATATGCGTGGGCCGAATCACTTAAGTCAAAAACTGCATCAGAAGTTCGTAAAGCAATTCACAAAATATTTCGTATGGGGCGTATACCTAAGAATTTACAGACAGATGATGGCAAAGTTTTTAATACGGAGTTTAGAGCATTAATGAGAAAACATTCAATTAATCATTACTCTACATATAGCGTTATGAAAGCTTCAATTGTAGAACGCTTCAATAGGACTTTGAAAGAAATGATGTGGAAAAAGTTTAGTAACAATGGATCTTATAGATCGATTAACATCTATAAAGGCTTGATTAATCAATATAATAAAAAATACATAGATCTATCAAAATGGCTCCTATCCATGTAACTCATGAACTCGAAAAACAATTACTGAATACTGTATACAATCATTTAAAATTATTTAGAGCTTCACGGTTTAAAGTTGGAGACTATGTACGTATTAGTAAATATAAACACGTATTTGAAAAGGGGTATACACCAAATTGGACAACAGAAATATTTAAAATAAGATCGATACAAAATACTTACCAAATCACATTTATACTAGAAGACTATGAAGGAAATGAAATAAAAGGTGGATTTTACAAGGAAGAGTTACTACGCACTCGTTTTCCTAATATATTCTTAGTTGAAAAAATATTAAAAACCAAGAATGATAAAGCATATGTAAAATGGTTAGGATTTCCAAGTCAGCATAAGTAAGTAAGCAAATAAAATAAATATTTAAATAAAAAAACTATACATTCGTTTTTTACTTTATTTGCATTCAATCATTCGTAATGTCAATAACATTAGCACTGAGCGGAAAACTTTCAATTTTAACGGCAAATTTCTTTCCACCAATAGAATTAGATATTGATTACGAATGTTCTCTAATTGATTTTTATTCATATAATTCCATTCCTAACGTAGATGATGACAACAATCTTTTCCATATTAGAGATAAAGTAATTGAAATTCCTTTAGGTTCTTATGAGTTGCAAGACATAGCTGATTATATAAGCGCACAATATAAAGATAAAAATGTTAATAAATCAGTTTTGATTGAAGCCAACAATAACACTTTACAAATTGAAATAACATCCTCGCATGATACAATTTTCTTTGATCGAAAAAGGTCTATTGGTAGATTACTTGGTTTTAATGGTGGTTCTGTAGATCCTAGTATAAAACATTTATCGAATCAACCAGTAAATATTATAAAAGTTAATGCCATACAAGTTAAATGTAATATAATAAGGGGAGCATATATGAACAATTTTCCCGCACATATACTTCATGAGTTTGCGGTGGACGTTCCTCCAGGTTATAAATTAGACGTTACCCCTAATAATCTAATCTAATTATTTACCAGTGAGTGTGAAAGAAATAACATATCTCAAAGTTTGGTTTGTTGATCAAGAGGATCGTTTAATAAACTTCAGAGGTGAAGAAATAATACTTATATTACATTTGAGACCAAGGGAATTATGATAATTTATAATAAAACCGAATCAAAAAAAAATTAACGAAAACAATTCTTTAGAAACTGTTAAAGCTAACAAATAAAGCATTTTTAAGATTACTTGAATTAAATAAAATGTCTGACATACTAAATGTTATGGAGACTCCTATTTCGGATGAGAATATAATAAAAAAGGATTACCACAGCTATGTACCATAACCATAACATTCAATCATTTAAAAAATAATGATGAGATACGAATTACTATACAAAATCAAGACTTATATGTTCTCCTAGTGAAAGCTACTTGTATATAGAGGGAAATATGAAAAACACTATAGGCGAGAACTCTCCAAACACCAGACTAAGGAATTATTGCGTTGCCTACCTATTTGATGAAATACGTTATGAAATTGATGGTGTTGAAATTGGTCGTACACGATACTTGGATGGAGTGTTTCTGGAGATTTAACTATGCAAATATTTAATTTTTATTTACCCCTAAAATTATTATTAGGATTTGCCGAAGACTTCAATAAAATAATTTTAAATAGTAAACATCAACTCATTCTTTTACGGAGTTCAAATGATGAGAACGTGTATTACTCAACAGATGAAAATGAAAATCTTAGTTTATCGATTACAAATATAACATGGAGAATTCCACACGTACAGCTTTCAGACTCTAAAAAACTACAAATAATGAAGATTATTAAAGATGGTACTACTTTACCTATAGCATTTCGGAGTTGGGACTGTTATTTTAATCCTACATTCTCTGGTGGAAGAAATCATATTTGGAATGTTAAGCTGTCAATAAACAGAGAGAGGCCTAGATTTATATTATTCGCTTTAGAAAATAATAAGAAATATATTCATTCTGACTTAAAAAATATAAAAGTACATTTAAATTCAGATTCTTATCCATACGATGATTTAAATTTGAAGAATACGGAGAACCACTATGCTATTTTATATTATGTGTATGCAAAATTTCAACAAAATTACTATATGAAGTCCGCACAACCACTTCTTTCCTGTGAAAAGTTTAAGGACAACCCAATTGTCGTTATTGATCTAAGCTATCAAAATGAAATGATTAAGAGCGGACCTATTGATGTGAAAATTGAATTTGAGACTGCGATTCCGGTTCCTGCAAACACAAATGCTTATTTTTTAATTCTCTATGATCGTTTGATGAAGTATATTCAATTAACTGGAATTGTTCAGAGAGTTATTTAATAACTTGTTGGACGATTGTATACTTACATTTTATTTTTTTTTCCAATTTAATGTAAAATTAAAGACATAATAAAGTTTTGTTGTAACTTAAAATTTTTATAAAATTTTTTATTTAAAAAAATAAATTATGAATATCTTAAAACAAAATTAGCATTCTATTTTCATTAAAAATATATCATCATCATAATAATAAATACATAAATTGATCTTTATAATTAAATTCTAGGTTATCAATATCATCACGATCCATTAAACAATCATCATTATCATTGATATTAAAAAATTTTTCTTTATAATGACCCCAAGCTAGGGTACTCACGTTGTCCTTACATATAAATCTCTTTTCATCTTGATAACTTAATGATATTTTATTAGCTAATGTTGTATATAAAGCATGCAATTTAGATCTAAACATATACATTTTACCATAATAAATTTTTCTATTGTATAAACAATTTTTATAATCAGATAAACTTAGCTTTCTACAAATATTATTTTTTACTCCTTTTGCTTTTTTTATTTCTTCCATATTTTCATTAATAAAGGAGTACATCTTAGACCTCAAACCAATAAATTCCCTCATTATTACGCCATTATTCTCATCTTTCATCATTCCCAACATTATTTTATTTTTTTGTGGAATATTAAATTTGTTATTAATCTTATATTCAGATGTATCAAACCTATCATCAATGTCGTTAAATATATCTTTATAAAAATCATCAGTGTAAATTGTATAAATGTAAGAATCAGTATCCATATACTTAAGTTCTAAATTGGATTTATATTTTGGAAGCATGTAATCATAATGGAAATCATACATTTTCCACTTTGATAGTTCTAAAATACATAGTTCAAGATATATAGGTTTATTGTAAACGGAATAAGTTCTATTTAACTCAACTGCAATCATATTTTCATCAAAAATGCTTATTGAGTTAAATTCTGGTTTCGCAATAAGAGCCCGAGCTCCAAATTTTTTACCAATGTTTTCCCAAGAGTTAGCAAGTTGTATATTCTTCCGTTTGTCTACATTTTCCATAGTTTTGCCATAAACAAATGTTTTTCGCGTTGGTCCTATGAGAATTATTTAAATAAATATATTTTTTTAACCAATCCGATTGCTTAAATTTCAATATTCTATGAATTTTTGTTAGCTTTAAACCATGTTTTATGCACTGCTGTAGATTTTTATAATAAATAATATATTTGCTTTTGTTAGTTAAATGAATGAATGATTTTGTTTTCACAACAAATCGCTGTGATGATCATGAATCTCTTCTGGATATATCAAATTAACCTCAAGAATATAACCAATACTTGAGTTATCACAAATAGAGTTTAGGGAAAAATTATTAATATCCTTCATCCATTCAAACCCACTCTCCGGAAGATATTGCGACATTGCCCAACCATATAAATTGTTTGCATCTAGATACATTAAATATTTAGATGATATTTGATTATCATAGTCCGGCATATATTTGTTATTTGCTATTGAATGTCTTTTAGAACACTGGACAATTCCTCCCCTTATACCTTTTTGAATAAACGTGTTCATATCAATGTCCGTCAGGAGTTCTAATTCAATGTTTGTTAACTTTAACATAGCATCCCATGAAAGCCCTGGGGCAGTGTAATAATGTCATGGATATAACTTATATATATTTTTACATAGTAATCTGAAGTTTTCAAAAACGTCAGAACATCCGATTTAAGATAAAGCATTAAGTAATCTTCTAATGTTTTACAACCGAATACATTCCACACTTCTTTAGCATGATAATAATCATCATCAGAGCAATCAGTCTCAGTCAGTATATTAAAAAAATCCTTTCTCTTGGGTAAATGGCATTCCTTAAGCTTTTCAAATGAATCTAAGTAATTGTATGGAAAGACCGCTTTTCTCATCAGCAGTGAAAATTGTTTTTCATTTTTAAAAATTGATTTTACTGTTGTGAAATCGTTTTTAGACAAATTATTTACCAGTGAGTCTAAACTTGATGACATAAATCTAAAGGAGTCTAAGAATCTAATTTCTACATTTTCATCCTCCACTCTAA
Source organism: Phasia obesa (assembly GCA_949628195.1). Taxonomy (NCBI): domain Eukaryota; kingdom Metazoa; phylum Arthropoda; class Insecta; order Diptera; family Tachinidae; genus Phasia; species Phasia obesa. Next base: position 105,582,580 of record OX451216.1, on the reverse strand, counting down.
TAATTTTTGGTAAGAATATATAGAATATATGATTTAGTTCTTTAATAAACAAATGGCAATCATACGAGGAAAAGTTGTGAAATATTACTGGAAAAAAGTGAGGAATTTTAAAATTTAAATTACATCTATTGTGCGCAGGTCCTCTATATTTCCCACTTAAATAACAGTGATCTTTTACCTTAACTTCACCAATGATAGGTTTTTCACAAATATGGCACACACTAGTTCTATTAAAGTGATTATATTCCTCATCATTTAAAGGAATCATTGGTTTGACTTCTTTTATATAATGTTTATAAAAATATGATATGTCATCTACCAATTCGCTAAGAAACAATTTGGGAGAATCTAACCCCTTAAACGTCTTAAATTTATCTAAACTACTATTAAAACTATACTTAATATAATACGAAAAAGCATAAGGTATATGTTTGTTTATCAACGTCGTTGATGATTTATTAGGATCTGGTATGCATGTATCGATGTTTTGAAATATGCATTCTGTATCCGCATAAATCACAAACGGTATATCTAATGCTCTTTCATTTTGTATAAATTTTAAAATATTATTTTCCTTACTTGGTATGTATGTCACACTCTTACTACATACTGGTATATGATGTTTGAGTTTGTCCTCACATGTAGCAAACAATAGTTACAAACATAGTTCTTCCCCTGGTTTGTCTCCTTATTAGTCTAATAAAAAAAAAATATGTACATATTAAATATTTTTTAATATATATTTTCAAATATTTTTTTTTATTTTTCAATTGTCTTACCTTGATATATTTTTTATCCATATGTAATGAGCAGTGGTCGTGGTATGAATTTGTTTTTGAAGAAACAGCAAGTTAATGAGGCAATCCTTCACATCTTTGGTCTTGTAATATGGAACAATAGTGATGTTTTGCTCCTCGTCATATCCAAAGACGTTTATGCTAATTCCTTCGTTGATTTTCTCAAATACTGCAACGTCTTTTATTTGAAGTGGGAAACATAAGCCTTCAAAGTTTAAAATTCTATCATTAATCATTATTTCTGTTGAGCTTATTTCTATTGGATATGACGATGATCGATCACAATGTTTTTTCAAATTAGAAATAGCAGAAACCACTGGTCATTTGAAGCAAAACTCATCACTATTTCTTACGTTGATGCACGCTTTTCTTGCCGCCAACTTTTTTGGTGTAGGAATATATGTTGAACCCTTTAGCGGCTGATATTTGTTTAAATTTAGATTAAGCCTTAATAAATTTATAAGGGTCCAACCACTGTCTCTTTCCTGAAACTCATCCATTTTTTTAGTTATGGATTTTGCTTTAAGAGGGAAGGCATTAGCGAAGTCGTTATCATTAAAAATTATTTCCATTCTTGTTTGGAACATCTTCACCTCTAAAGGAGTATTTTCCAATTCTTCAGTATTGAGCTTGGCATACAATGCAAAAAGCTCAATATTAAACTTTATTGGATTATATTTAGCAATCCATATGGCGACTTCATTTCGTAATGCTAACCAAGCTCGATTTAGAAACTCTTCAGGAAATAAACAAGCTTCATCCTTATTTTCTACTGAAATAGTTTGGATGCGTGTTTTAAATGCGGAGTTAATTTTTTTAATCTCAATGTTTGCATTGATTATAGGAATAACTATAACATTTGATGTGCTTGCATGAAAGGTTTCATGTTCACGTAAATCTTTTTGATTTTTTAATTTTTTTCCACATTCTACACAAATATTGTATAAGCATTCCATTTTTTTATATATATATATATATTTATTTTAGTTTATTTAAAGCAATGGAGCGAACACGATGTACTAATTTAAATTACTTAACAGCACATACTTTATATAATGTATAGGACTGTCCGTGGGTATGTATGTATGTGTGTGCTTCACCGTATAATTAGAAAAATAAAGACTATCTATGTATTACCCAATATGATTTTTCGCCCTTTTTACACACAAGATCATTTAAATCAAACCTAAAATCTTGAAAAACCAACTAACCCAAATGCTAAAGACTCCTTATCAACATATTTATTTTCCCCACATAAAAATTATCTTAACGCTCCCAAATATATACAAACCAAGTTTGAAATTTAAGTATTTGACTGCAACTGCACTTTATTCTTCTTAAAAATCTTAAAAACATTTTACAAATATAAATTCATGATTTAAAATTTATGATAACTCTAAATTATTGAATAATTATAATGAATAAAAATACCAATAAAGTATTTATATCATGAGAACCACTCTAATGTAAAACATTTAAGTGTTCTATAAATATAAAAAGTATTAAATAAAAATAAAAACCAAAATTATTCTTTAGCATTCTTATCACATATCGCTTCTGTTTAACAAAAACCAAAAACATAAATTCAATGATCGTCTCCTAGATTGTTTATTTTTTTCCTAATGTGTAAAATATTTATATTTCTATCTGTAACTTCACTTGTTAGCATGTTTTAACACTAATCAATATGTGTGTCTGCTGTGTTCAGCTTGTCTATTTATTTCATATATGTACATGAGCTTGTACATTGCACTAAACCTTAATCAGAATATCACGCTCATCAATATGTCAACCCATATCAACTAACACTTCACATTTAAGCAATTAGTTGCAAGAATTTATTACCCTTAAAAAAAGTCCTTATCGCATACAAATACTTTTTTAGTTTGTTTTCCACTAAAGTAAGGATTTTTTTTTTAATTTTCATAATTAAGAACATTACCACATGCTTAAAAACACAACCAATCTCCACACTCCAAGAATTTATTACCCTTAAAAAAATTTCCTTATCTCACACACATATATCCGTCCACTTCTTAGTCTCTATCTACACAGTGCATTATTAGAAACAGTGATTATGCTTTTAACACCAAATGACCTACATTCTTTCCACACACATAAGATCATTACACTCATAAATTCTTACTCAACTTGTCAATCCCTTTTTTACACATTCTTCCTTTAAACGATTTACAAATTTTATCGCTTTTTAATGACCCTTATTCTTGACTTTTATTACACTCACACTAATTTATTGCTCTTTAATGCCGATTATACTACAATTTTTAAAAATTATATGACAAAAAAATACATGGGGTTAGTATCCCATACAAAATACCTTGGGTTAGTACGCCCACATCTATACTACTCAAACTCCTTATTAAAAAATTCTTTGCCATCATCTGTCTGTAAATTTGTAGGTATACGAAATATTTTTTGAAATGCTTTACGAACTTCTGATGCAGTTTTTGACTTAAGTGATTCGGCCCACGCATATTTTGAAAATGTATCAATAACTAATACCATATGTGACCCAGCCTATGAAAAGGTGGCTTATGACTCAAAAAAAAATTTTTCCACTTTTTTTTGGTTTCGATAGTTTTTGAGACGCTCTTTCACGTGGTGAAAACTAGAAAGTACTAGCTTGCTTAGAAGAGTACTAAAAATGTAGAGAAAGAAGAGCACAAATGAAAGAAAAACAGAATTTTATTGAAAATCCAGAATCAAGATAATAAATAGAATTGAAAAATTTAAAAACAGGATTGAACGCTGCAAAAACGATTTTACCAAAAAAAAAAACTGTTTTGCTTGTAGTTCGTCCTCGTAATTGATACCAACATCAACGAAAGAATCATCATCATTCTCTTCGTTTTCACAGAAATATGTTTGAAAAACTTCGCTAAACTTCGACAGACATTGTTCACAAGTGACACACGTCAGGTTTATGAAATATTTTTGTAAAGCAGATGTTAAACAATTAAAAAAGTCCAAAATTGAAAATATTCAAATATTAGAACAGAAGTTATGGTAAGTCAAAGTCGATTTGGGGATAAAATCTGGGTCAGAAACTGGTTTGTGCTTTGCATTGAAAAAAACATCGCTCTTTATATACTAGAGATCTGCACGAGTATGCTTAAAACGCTGTTCAACACATTCTCACATTTTTAAACAGTCTTCCTACTCGTATTTGTAAAAGCGAAACGAGCAATCAAACTCAAAAAATGTTTGTTGTTGTTAAAGAATGGAAACATGAGAGTATGGAGACATGAGAGTAATGAAACATGAGAGATCGAATAGATTATTGATTCATTTCAAAAAGCGAAACAAAGGAAACATTTGCTTGAGTTAAAAGCATTAAATTAAAAAAGATATTTTATTTTGCTTTAAATACAAAGTTTTTATTCTTTAAAAAGCATTCTTGGAAATATTCAAACAAAAATATTAATCCATTAATAACATTAAAAAAGTTAACAAAAAAATAAATTAATATGAAAAGGTGAAAATCTGTTACTGCGCTTTACTATTTTTCGCCATGTTAGAATGCAAAAACATTAATTTACCAATTGTAGAGTCATTAGAAACAATACGGCTCCTCCTTTCGGTAATCAAGTTCCTAGCTGAAGAAAAAAATCTTTCGGAAGAAGCGCTGCTAGCCGGTGTTGCAAATATTTTGCAACTTATGCAGCAAAGGGAACTCATTTTTGTAAAAGTTCCACCATTGAAATACATTAAAGTTGTCATTTAAGGCAACATTTAAAGTACTATATCGTCTAATATTGTCAGATACTCTATCGCTGAATTCTATTATATTTGACTGTCCCACTAAATCTTCCAGAGCTTCCAAATTTATGGAGGGTTTTACAATATGTGGTGGACTTTCGATGCCTTGACCACATAAATCGTCATCATATGTCATCACACTGTGGAAATCACACTGCTAACTACAGAGGCTGTCCAGTTTTTTCTGTGGTAAGGAAGTCAACTAAGAAATTAAATACTCCTGCTAGACAGCCACAATACCAAGCAAATGCTCATTACCCTCAGTTAGCTCAACCCACAACCAAACATGTTTCATACGCGGATATGTTAAAATCCAATCATGTTTTATCACACAAAGCGACACCTACAACCAATTCTACCCCAAATATGCATCCCGAAGCTAAAGAACAAACACCATCTGGTAACTAAAATCGTCTCGAAGCAAGTATCGAGACATTAGTGCATTCGTTAAACAGTTTTATGAGCTCTATGAGCAGCATGATGCAAGAAATGGTTCGCATGCTATCTATGATGTTGCAGGCGGTACCTAACTAACCATTATTTCTTCGATTTATTCACCTCCTAGAGATTTCAAATATCAGAGAGTCAATATATCGAATTTTACAAATCACTAGGTACCTTTTCATAGCATCTGGCGACTACAACGCTAAACACACGTTTTGGGGATCACGCCTAATAACTCCAAAAGGTCCTGTTTTATTTGACACTATTTCAAAAATGCGTCTGAATGTGATATCAAGTGGACAACCCACCTATTGGCCTACTGATCGACAAAAAATACCTGATGTTATTGATTTTGGCGTGACTAAAGGTATTTCGAGAGAAATGATTAAGGTTGAAGCGTCGCTCGAATTATCCTCAGATCATTCACCCACTATTGTCTATATATGGAATCAGCAAAATATCGTGTCGCCAACAACTTACACAAGCATAAATTGGTTGAAATATAGGAAGTTTCTCAGTACTCATTGTTCGGAAAACATGCCACTAAGAACACCAGAAGACGTGGACCAGAGTCTAATTTATTTTGATCAAAACCTTAAATCAGCTGCCCAACATGCGGCAGAAACCAAACAACCAGCTAGATACAATCAATTTTATTTTGTAGATGTCGAGCGGCTCTTGGCTGAAAAAAGAAAAATTAGAAGAGAGTGGCAAGCACACAGATCTCCTCAACTCAAATCTAGACTTAAAGATTGCACGAAACGGCTAAGAAAGCTATTAGAATCTAGAAGAGTAGCATCTTTGAAAAATCAGATTATTCATTTTGGCGGGCATGTAGAAATCTTAAAAGACCACTCGTACGTAAGCCACCCTTGCGAACTTCTTGTGGAGACTGGGCAAGAAATGATACCGAAAAAGGCAATTTATTTGTGGGACATTTGAAGAAGGTTTTCACTCCAAATATAAGTACTGATATAGTTGAGTTGCCACCAGTAGAGAATAGTGCCGAAATACCCCTAAGAATTCAATTTAGCGATATTGAAAGGGCAATAACGGATTTAAACACCAAAAAGGCCCCTGGCGTTGATAAAACAAGTAACAAGATGTTAGTTGAGTTGCCCCGTATAGGTCGCAGAATTATTCTTTTTATTTTAATTCCATCTTAAGTCTTGAGTACTTTCCCACAGAGTGGAAGGTATCTTTGATTACTATGATTCCTAAACCAGGAAAAGACCACACAAAAGTAGAATCATACAGACCTATAAGCCTTTTATCAAACGTGCCAAAGTTATTTGAGAGAATATTAATAACTAAGCTGAATCCAATTCTTAGCGCGAAAGGATGCATTCCGAACCATCAATTCGGCTTCAGAAAACAACATAGTACGAGCCAACAAACACACAGATTAGTAAATGTAATTAAAACGACCTTTGAAGAAAAAAAATACTGTTCTGCGCTCTTTATCGACGTTTCTCAAGCATTCGATAAGGTTTGGCACGAAGGCCTAATATTTAAGCTAAAGCTGTATTTGCCCGAAAACTTGTATAAGCTCTTAAAATATTATTTAACGAATCGTAAGTTTTTATTAAAAGAAGGTGACTTTTTAAGCTCGCCACAGCTCATTGAAGCCGGAGTTCCCCAAGGTAGTATTTTGGGACCAATTTTATATTTACTGTACACATCGGATATGCCAATTAGCACCCTAGTCCACACATCAACTTTTGCAGATGACACAGCTTTTTTAATTATTCATGAAAGTGCCCAAGAAGCATCACAACTTTTACAAGACCACATACTCAATTTGGAAAAATGGCTACAAAAATGGAGAATAAAAGTGAATGAACAAAAATGCACTCACATAACTTTCACACTGCGCAGGGACTCATGCCCTCCTATTCGCATAAATAACCAAATGATACCACAGCTTTCAGACGTTAAATACCTGGGTATACATCTTGACCGTCGCCTTACTTGGAAAAGCCACATTGACTTCAAGTTAACACAAATGAAACTAAAAGCAGTACAACTAAATTGGCTTATTGGCAGAAACTCCACCCTGAGCTTAGATTGTAAACTTCTACTGTACAAGTCAGTCCTCAAACCAATTTGGTGTTATGGGATTCAGTTATGGGGCACTGCCTCAGCTAGCAATATAGAAAAAATTCAAAGGCGCCAAAATAAGATTTTACGTATTATTACATCTGCTCCCTGGTATATAAAAAATTCGAACATCCACAAAGACCTAAACATGCCATCAGTTAAAGCAGAAATAGCGAAACATGCAGTCACATATCTAAAGAGGCTTGAATCTCATCCAAACCCTTTGGCGCGTAACATGCTGAATGAACCTGGTTACATTCGACTAAAAAGAAGAGATACTGCTTTTCTTGGCCGTACATTAGAGGGATGACCGGCAAATGATTGCAAAATCCGTGAAACAAACATTATTTTTGTCTAGCACTGACTGGACTTAAAAAGTATATTTTTATTTTAGACTTAAGATATGAGTAATTATTGTTAGTTCAAAAATATTGAAGATACAATAAACAATTTATGAAAAATGTACAACTTTATCATTCTCGCAAGATGTTTTGAGTTTGATTAAGAAACCGTGTAGCAACTGTGGTACCTTGAGGTACTTAAGAACAGACATTTTCCTGGCAGTACTACTCTAAAAGGGGAGCACATGACAGGCTCGGATTTCTACTCACAAACACCAATCCCTATTAATAGGGTGACATTGGTGACGTTCGTGGATATAAAAGGAGCGTTCAACAATAGTGAAAATTAATGATAAAAGCATTCACTCTAAAATCTGCACGAAACCTGGTAGAACCAGCAAGGAGACATCCAACCAACTCAAACTCAACAGTGATACAACCCGTACCGCAGTAAGCGATTAATGTCTGCCAAAAAGGACACCTACGAACTATCCAATCGAACGAAACATGCACCATGTTCACCATTGTAATACTGTAAGATATCTACTTTTTATAAATTACTATCAGTAAATAATTTTTGAAACATATATCGAACAAACACAATTATCTTAAAAAAGAAAAGAACATTTAAACAATCATAATCTGTTTTTATATATATAAAGAAACATCTTAGAAATAATAAGAAAATCACATATAAACAAGCATAATTTAAGAAAAGAAATTAATTTGCAGTTTCAGGCAATCAAAACCTCTTAAATAAAATAAATTCTAGCATATAGAATTAACTAAAATTTCTTACTAAATTTACAATAATCTCTGTACAAATATTCAATTTTGGTCAAAACAATCCTTTTCTTCTTTCCTGAGTATAAAAAAAGCAATATGGCACCTGGCGATAGTAAATCAATCGAGTGGTTACAAGAAAGTATTGTGCAATTAACTGGTGCACTTAATGCCAAGATAGAACAAGTAAAAACATTAGGTAACAGAATTCAGCAATTAGAAGGTAGTATCCCACCACCTCATAATGGAGAGGCACCCCATCTTCAGTTAGAACAGATAAGGATATTAAATAATAGAATCCAGCAATTGGAACTTAGAGTTTCTCAACCACAAATTTGTGAGGAAGAATTGTCAGTCCCTAGAAATGAACAAGAATTAAATGAAATTAAGAGACTCCCAGACTGCGTTAGAGATCTCCAAGTATTTGAGGGAAATCCAACTCAATACATATCTTGGGTTCATAGTGTCGAATCCATTTTGAAGGATTACGAAGTAGTAAGACAAAAGCCCATCTATAGATCCATACTTCAACATATTAGGTAAAAGATAAGGGGAGCAGCCGACAGCGCTCTCATATCCTATAATATATTCGACGACAATTGGCTGACAATTAAGAAGTGCTTATCGCTGCATTACGCCGATAAGCGTGACCTTCGCACACTCGAATATGAACTAAACTTGATGAGACAGGGCAACCATTCCATGGACGAATTATATGCAGGAATCAATCACCAGTTGTCCCTAATTATTAATAAGATCAAAACGGAAGACTACTCTGAGGAGACGGTGGACGCATTAGTTAGAAATTACAGAAATAGAGCTCTTGATATATTCATTAGAGGACTAAGAGGCGATGTTTCACGAATACTTCTCATTCAGAGCCTCAAACTCTACCAGAAGCTTACTTCTCATGCCTTGAGATACAAAACTACAATTTTAGAAACCTTTCCATTCACCCAAATAACTTCAAAAATTCAATATCTGCACCCATAAACCAAATGTATTCCCCACAATTCAAACCTAGACCTACAACAAGAAATATGACTACACGAGACCAAAACCAAATTTATAACTATAGACGCATCAACCAGACACCATTTGAGAATCAAAAACCACCCCCAAGACCTGACCAACCCAAACCTCCCATTCCGATGGATATAGATCCTTCATTCAAGTCACACAAGATAAACTATATGAACAGACCTAATCCAATAATAAGGAAATCGAACGAATCCTCAAACCTACCTAGAAAACAACAACGAATGTTCAATTTAGAGACAACAGGGGAAGAAGAAGAAACAGAAGAAGCAGAAGAAGACTATATTGAACAATTTGAGGACGAAGTTGAAGAGGGGGATGTATGGAACCCAGAGGAGGTAAATTTTACAACAGAAGCCTCTCTAGCGTACCATACCTAGAATATTTCTCTAAAGCCGGACAACCATATAAATTTCTAATTGACACAGGAGCTAACAAAAATTTTGTTAGTGAAAAGTTAGGCTTTAATTCAAAACCAATTAAAACCCCATTCAAAATCCAATCAGCAGCAGGACAACTGACAATTACCAGGAAAGTAACAGGACCATTATTTAAAAGTGTCGGAGTTAACAACAATCTCGATTTTTTTATTCTACCTGGACTATCATCATTTGATGGTATAATAGGAGATGACGCCCTTCGAGAATTAGAAGCAGTTATAGACAGGAAAAATCAAATATTGCAGTTAGGCTCGAATGTTAAGCTAAAACTAAAAGCCAAAAATTCTAAATAAGTAAAAAACATAGGTCGAATGCCTAAAGACCATGACCTTCGCAATATTATTGAAAAATACAATTTTCTCTTTGGACCAGTCTGCGACAGCGGAACTATAGACACAAGAGTTAGGGCTGAAATCAGGACTACGACAGACGAACCAGTTTACACGAAATCATATGCTTACCCGACACACCTGAGATCTGAGGTGGACAAACAAGTCTTACAAATGTTGGAGGACGGAATAATACGGCCTTCTAGAAGTCCTTATAATTCTCCACTTTGGATTGTTCCCAAGAAAGCTAATACAGCAGGTGAGAAACAGTATAGATTAGTTATTGATTTCAAGAGGCTTAACGCCATAACAATACCCGATGCTTATCCAATTCCGGACATAACTAATACTCTCGCTAGCTTAGGCAATTCCGAATTTTTCACTACATTGGACCTTACATCTGGTTTTCATCAAATCAGGATGATGGACCGTGATATAGAGAAAACGGCATTTTCCACCGCTAACGGAAAGTACGAATTTACAAGGCTACCTTTCGGGCTTAAAAACGCCCCAGCCATATTCCAAAGAATGATTAATGACGTCCTAAAGACACTCATAGGCAAATGCTGTTACGTGTATACCGACGACATTATAGTATTTGGAAAAAGTAAAAATGAGCACCTCGAAAATATAAGCAAGGTATTTTCTCTTTTGAGAGAAGCAAATTTAAAAGTTAATTTGAATAAATCTAAATTTTTACGCAGAAAAGTTGAATTTCTGGGTTACATTATCACTAAAGAGGGCATCCGACCTGATCCAAGTAAAATACGAGCAATACAAGAAATGCCCATTCCCAGGAATCTTAAGGAATTAAAGAGCTTTTTGGGTCTCGCATCATATTACAGAAAGTTTATAAGGGATTTTGCAAAAATTGCAAAGCCTCTTACTAACTTAACGCGGGGTGAAAACGCACAAATCAAAGCAAGGCTATCGCGTAAAGTAGAAATAGATCTCGACCAGAAAGGATTCCAAGACCTCAAACAAATACTCATGTCATCCGACATCTTAATATTTCCCGATTTTGGAAAGGCATTTGTACTAACAACAAACGCTTCCACTTATGCCATCGGAGCAGTCCTCTCGCAAGGCGAAATTGGAAAAGACAGACCGATCACGTTTATCTCCAGATCTCTCAATCAAACGGAAGAAAATTATTCAACGATTGAGAAAGAGATGCTAGCCATCGTATGGAGTCTTGACAAACTTAGGACATACCTTTACGGAACTAAAAACATACAAATTTTGACGGAGCCATTAAGGTTTGCCCTTAGCAACAGAAACAATAATGCGAAACTTTAAAGGTGGAAGGCTAGGATTGAAGAATTTATTTATCAGCTAATCTACAAACCAGGAAAAACCAACTTAGTAGCAGATGCACTCTCAAGATTACCAATTGAAATAAACACTCTAACGTCATCCGATTCACAGCATAGTGCAGATGAGGATAGTACCGAGCTCATACCACATGTAGAAGCACCAATCAATGTTTTTAAAAATCAGCTCTTACTATCAGAGGGAAATGAAATGAGTTGCTACAAAAATTCTCATTCAGGCCTTAATAGACATTTCGTACAGGTACCCGAATTGAACAAACATGCTTTAACAAATATATTGAAAGAAAAATTAAACCCAAATATAATAAATGGAATTAAAATACAAGAAAAACACCTTCCGCTACTCCAGGAAATTTTTAAAGAAAATTTTTCAAAATTTAAAGCGAGAATAACGCAAAGAATTGTTACTGACGTAACTGACGAAGAAATCAAATGGAAAATAATTCAAGATGAGCACAAACGTGCCCATAGAAATCCAAAAGAAAACAAACAACAAATTTTGGAGAACTACTACTTCCCGAGGATGGCTAAACTCATTAAGGATTATACTAAGACCTGCGAAACCTGCTCTTCAAACAAATATGACCGCCACCCTCAAAGACCCGAACTTCAGCCAACCCCTATCCCGTCCTATCCATCGGAAATCATACACATCGACATTATAGAGATTAAAGGGGAAAAATTTATTACAACCATTGACAAGTTTTCAAAATTCACCAAATTTTTTCCAATAGAAAACAAATCTGTTCTGCACATCAGAGACAAATTAATCGAACTTCTTCATTATTTTACGGTCCCAAAATTTCTTGTTATGGATAATGAAAGTAGCTTTATAAGCCCAATTGTGCTAAACTATTTGGAAGGACTCGGTATAACTATTTATCTAGCACCCCCACAAAAAAGTGAGGTAAATGGTGCAGTGGAAAGGGCCCATTCCACGGTTCTCGAAATTATGAGATGTCCTATACAGGAATATCCCAATTTTTCGTTAAAAGAAGTTATAAATATCGCTGTGGACAGGTATAACAATACTGTACACTCAGTAATTAAAAATAAACCAGCAGACATTTTTTTTAATAGGTTACAAAGAATAAATTATCAGGACTTAGTTAACTTTAGAGACGTAGTAAATTCTGACCTTAAAAATGAAATAGCCAGGAATCAACAAAAAAATCTAGAGTACGAATGATCGACGATTCGACGAGCACCGCACTCTTTTTTCTCAGTTACTTTTAAGTGAGCGTGTTTAACACTCTCTAATTTTTTATGCTGTTAGTAGGTGACATACATTTGCTGTGAGTAGTCGTGTTTTTTACTACGCTTTGCTGGAACATCGCTTTTTTTTGTTTTGTAGTCGTCGAAGGTTAGTACTAACGTATGTTTTATTTTTATTACTATATTTTTTGGGGTTTTTTCTTAAACGGAATTAACTAATAATAATTTTTCATATAGAGGAAAAAAATGGCGTATAATTAAAAAACCTTAACTGATGCTGAAATTGAAAAGTTTTTTGAGAACTGCGATTTTTCTGATAATGAAGAAACAATTGAAAGCGATGCAGATGATAACGACGAAGTTTTAAGTGATGACAGCTTTGCGAATACTTCTACTGAATCGGAAGATGAAAATGGTTCCCCATTTGTATCTAGAAACTTAAACGGCGACAATGATATATTAATCGATGACGTCAACAGGAGTATTTTAAATGAAATTGAAGCAGAAAATATTGCACAAAACTTGGCATTCGAACAACAATCAAACATTATTACATTGCCGAAAAAGATATTACGTGGAAAAAACCGCCACAAATGGTCAACCGTTAAGCCTAAGTCTCATCACACTGGATGTAACATAGTTCACCAAGCTCGTGGGCCAACTCGTAACTGCAAAAATATCACTGATCCACTAAAATGTTTTGAAATGTTTATAACTCAGGAAATAATATCTGAAATTGTTAAATGGACAAATGTCGAAATAAATTTGAGACAAGATAATACCATGCCTGCTACAGCCACAACTAGAGCAACAAACGAAATGGAAATGAGAGCTCTTATTGGATTATTGGTCCTCTCAGTTGCGAGAAAGGATAATCACCTCAGCGCTAGAGAACTCTTTGATAGCACATATTCTGGTTCACGATATGTAGCAACTATGAGTAAAGATCGTTTTTTGTTTTTACAAACACGTTTGCGATTTGATGACAAATCGCAACGTCTCCAAAGAAGTTCTGATAAATTTGCTCCAATAAGAACAATTTGGTATTTGTTTATACAAAAATGTATTGAAAACTATACTCCGGGTTCTTATTTAACCATAGATGAACAACACCTGGCGTTTAGAGGAAGATCATCGTTTCGAATGTACATACCAAACAAGCAGGCTATGTACGGCTTGAAAATTATTATGATGTGTGACAGCGGCACCAAGTATATGGTGAATGCCATGCCATATTTAGGAAAAGATTCAAATAGAGGAAATTTACCAATTGCCGAATATTATGTAAAGGAACTTACAAAAAGTATTCATGGAACAAACAGAAATGTAACGATGGATAATTGGTTTACTTCGGTTCCTTTGGCTAAATCGCTATTTAAGTCACCATATAACCTTACACTTGTAGGAACCTTGCGTAAAAATAAAAAGGAAATACCCAAAGAGCTACTGAGCACAAAAGGACGTAGAAGTCAAACTTCGATTTTCAGTTACGACCAGGAATTAACACTGCTTTCGTACAAACCGAAGCCAAATAAACTTGTGTGTCTATTATCATCATGCAATGAGGAAGGATCTATTAATATCGATAATAATAAACCGCATATGATTGAATTTTATAATTCAACTAAAGGTGGAGTTGATACATTAGACCAAATGTGCAGTGTCATGTCATGTTCACGAAAAACAAACAGATGGCCAATGTGTATATTTTACGGTATCCTTAATATAGCATTTATCAACAGCTACGTAATTTATACACACAATATGTTCAATGCTAAGATGAAACCAGTAAATCGGAGACAATATATGAAAGAGCTTCACAAAAGTCTTGTTGAACCATTGCTAAAGCAAAGATTAGAAGTGTCAACGTTAATAAGCAAAACAAGAGCAAATATTGCAAATATTGTTACTCCAATTAATGGAAACAATGATCAGAAGGTAGAAAAAGACAAAAAAGAAAACAAACGAAGTATGTGCAGATCATGCCCTTACCAAAAACGCCGAATGACAAAATCAAAATGTAATAAATGCAATAAACCGATCTGCGGAGAGCACAAAGTTGAGCTCTGTGACTCTTGCTCAAAGTGATATTTAATATTTTTTATTTGTTATATTTTTTTAAGTTTAGAATGTGTTTTTTTAAGTTTTTACTACTTTTTGTTTTTTTAGTTTTACTTACTATAATTTTTCGCTCCTTTTTTTATGATTTCAAAAATATGTGCAACATACAATGAATTAGTACAAAAATTAAATAAATCCTTTTTTATGTATGAATTAAACTAAACGAGTTTTTATGTATACTTATAAGGTGCCAAAATGATTAATTACATTAAAAAAAAGTGTATTTGGTTTTAAGCCATAGTTATAGACAGTTAAAAAATACATCGTCGAATCGACGATCATTCGTTACAACGTACGTAAAATATGCTTCGTACTCTAGGGTTAATAACTAAGCTGAATCCAATTCTTAGCGCGAAAGGATGTATTCCGAACCATCAATTCGGCTTTAGGAAACAACATAGTACGATCCAACAAACACAAAGTTAAAGCTGAACTTGCCCGAAAACCTTTATAAGCTCTTAAAAAATTATTTAACGAATAGAAAGTTTATACTAAAAGAAGGAGATTTTTTAAGCTCGCCATAGCTCATGGAAGCCGGAGTTCCTCAAGGTAGTATTTTGGGACCCATTTTATATTTGCTGTACACATCCGATATGCCAACTAGCAATCAAGTGCACACATCAACTTTTGCGGATGACACAGTTTTTTTAAGTATTCATGAAAGTTCCCAAGTAGCGTCACAACTTTTACAAGACCACATACTCAATTTGGAAAAATGATTAGAATAATGGAGAATAAAGGTGAATGAACAAAAATGTACTCACATAACTTTCACACTGCGTAGGGTTTCATGCCCTCCTATTCGCATAAATAACCAAATGATACCGCAGCTTTCAGACATCAAATACCTGGGTATACACCTAGACCGTCGCCTTACTTGGAAAAGATTTCAAGGAAATAGATTTCAAGTTAACTCAAATGAAATTAAAAGCAGTACAACTAAATTGGCTTATTGGCAGAAACCCCACCCTGAGCTTACATTGTAAACTTCTTCTGTACAAGTCAATCCTCAAACCAATTTGGTGTTATGGCCTCCAATTATGGGGCACTGCCTCAGCTAGCAATATAGAAAAAATCCAAAGGCGCCAAAATAAGATTCTACGTATGATTACATCTGCTCCCTGGTATATAAAATATTCTAACATCCACAAAGACCTAAACATGCCATCAGTCCAAGCAGAAATAGCGAAACATGCAGTAACGTGTTTAAAGAAGCTTGAATCTCATCCAAATCCTTTGGCGCGTAACATACTAAGTGAACCTGGTTACATTCGACTAAAAAGAAGAGATACTGCCTTTCTTGGCCGCAAATGATTGTAATATCCGTGAATCAAACATTAATTTTGTCTAGCATTGGCTGGACATAAAAGTATATTTTTATGTTAGACTTAAGATATGAGTAATTATTGTTAGTTCAAAGATAATGAAGATACAATAAATAATACATGTTATAAAAAAAAAACATCAATTCGAATATCATCCTAGAGATCATCTGTTTTAACATTATATATAATAGCATCGGTATGCATTTAATTGAGATTAATATTTTCACGATATTTGAGTTTCATATAATCATAATGAAAGTTATACATTTTATACTTTGATAACTCTAAAACGGAAAATCCAATATATATGGGTTTATTATATACTGTTTTTACTCTATTCATTTCAATGGCAACCATATTATCATGAATTTTATGTGCACTGTGGAATTTCGGTTTAGCTATAAGAGCCCTAGCTCCTAACCGTTTACCTCCACTTAATGTCTTTCCTCTTGTCAACATTTTCAATAGTCTTACCGTATATCGCATTGTTTAATAATTTAAAAAAATTTTGTTCAAAGGAGTTTTTAGCCAATGTTCTATCATGGTTATTTATATCAATATATTTTTTCAACCAATTCGATTGATTAAATTTAAAAATTCTATGAATTTTTTTTAAATCAGTCCGTGTTGAAGACACTGTTGAAGGTTGCGATAGTGTATTATATAATTGGTTTTATTATTTAAATCTGTTCTTAATTTTCTCTGTTTCATACTTTAATACTTTCATACTTTCTTGTTTTCTGCACAAAATGGAAAGTCACTATGATAGTCATGTAATGTAGTTGGGTATTTTAGATCTACTTTCAATATATAACCAGATGGTGAATCATACTTTACACTATTTACATTAAAGTTTTCACAGTTTTCAACCCATTTAAAATTTTTAAAGGGGAGATATTGTGACATTGCACAGCCATATAAATTATTTACATCTAAATACATTAGGTAATTTCATTCTTTTTTAGCATCATAATCACTAACGTATTTATTATTAGCTATTGAATGACGTTTACTACATTGGACAATACCTCCCCTAATACCTTGCACGATGAAATGAACATGTTAATGTCAGTCAACAACTCTAACTCTATTTCCGTTGTTTTTAACCTTGCATCCCAAGATATCCCGGTGTGGTATAATATTGACAGAGATCTAAATTGTAAATGCTTTTACAAACTTTACGAAAACTTTCAAATACATCACAAAGCAATAAAACATCTACTTTTAAGTATAGTAGAAGATAGTCAAAGAGTTTAGTACATTTGAATGTATTCCAAACATTTTCAGCATGCTCGTAGCCATCTACACTACACGATTCATTAGTAAGTTTGTAAAAGAAGCATGATCTTAGTGGTAGTTGTGTTTCTTCGAGTCGAGGTACTGAATCCAGATAGTCATATGGAAATACGCCTTTACGTTTCATTAAATTGAACTCATCATCATTTTGGTATACTGATTTTACAGTTTTTAAATCGCCATCGGACAAATACCCTGCTAGTTTTTCTAAGCTTGATGGCATAAACCTACAATAATATAGGAATCGTAGTTCTATTGTATTCTTTTCATTTATAGGGATTTTTTTTAGATATAGAAATATATAACTCTTTATTTAATGGAATGATATTTATATCACCTTCAATAATTGAAAGCTCTCTTATAAACAAATGACAATCATATGATGAAAGATTATGAAAAGATATAGGGATGAAGTTTACACGATTTGGTACTCTAAGTTACATTTGTTATGCGCCGGTCCTCTATATTCACCTGTTGAATGGCAATGATCAGCCACATGATCTTCAGCAGATAAAGTTTTTCTACAAATATGACAAATTGTGTCCTCATTTTGTTGTATCTGTTGAAGTAGTGTTAAGGAATTCATTGGTTTAACTATACTTAAATAATTATTATATATGTATATCTAAACAATATCTAACTAAATTAGTGAAAAATGTTTTGGTGAATCATCACCACTATATATTCTAAATATATCTAAACTAGTATTAAAAGAACATTTTACATAATAACTATAGGCAAATGGAATATGCTTTTGTATAGATTTAACGCTTACTGAATTTTGAACATTAATTATTCTAGAATACATTCAAAATCAGCGTACACCACGAAAGGCTCATCCATTTGCCTTTTTAAATTCTTAAAACTTACAAAATTTTTGTCTGTAGAAGATAACGTAGTAACGATTTTGTTGCAATATTTTGTGTGACTTCGTAAGCCTTCCTCATTATGAAAGTAAATCAAGCACGTGTTACACATATATGTATTTGTCGTCTATGCTTTGTTAATTGACTTTTTATTAATCTGCAAAATAACAAAAGAGAAGGACCGCACATTTTCATTATTTAATTTTTTTTAAATATGTATATAATTAAAATTAGTTACCTTGAAATGTTTTTAACCCATACATAATGAAATCTATCACCATCCTCTAATAGCAACAAATTAATGTGATTTGCTCTTTCTGCTTGAGTGAAGTAGTATGGACCCAAACAAATACATTCACACTTATTTCAGGATTGTTGATTTCAATAACTTTTATTTGATTAGTCGGCAGAGGAAACTTCATGTTTTTAAAATTTAAAACAATATTATTATCTAACGTTATAATTTCATCACTAATGTTTCTAACGTTATAGGATGCACGTCTTTTTTAATTTTTTTTTTAATGATCTATTGGATATAGTACTGATATAATAGCCCACTTGAAATAATAGTCATCATTATTTTGTACATTGATACATGCATTCTCTCTCTGTATTTTTGCTGGTAAGTGAACATATTGAGAACCCCTAATACATTTATATTCATTAATATTAATTTCTAAATGTAATATTTCAGTTAATGTCCAACCGCTATCACGCTCCTGAACTTCACTCATCTTTTCAATAGTAACATCACATTGTTCATTGTAAAGGTTAAGAATATCATCTCTTGTCGAAGATATACTGACAATAACCATTCACAAAATAGTTCAATGTTAAATTTTATGTTTGTGTGTTTTTGTAACACATCTTTTAAAATATTGATCGCTTTGTCCTTAATTGCATATAAAAAAGTTCTCTGCTACTAAGTTAGCTTTATTAATATTTTCCAACAAGATAGTAGCGATGCGATGTTTAAAAATTGATGAAATAAAATTTGTATTATTATCTATACGATCTACACAATTATCTTTGTGTTTATTTGTTCGCAAATAATGTGGCCAACATTTTTTTAGAACATGTTCTTTACAACCATTACAATATATGCTAACTTCTTCCACTTTTGGGGTGTGAGCTATTAAATGTTGATGTTTAGAAAATTCTATTGGATTTGAAAATTTCAAATCACATGTTGTACATACATGTTCCTCTTTGTGATGCATTCTTATATGGCGTCTCAAAGATGTGTTGTGATTTAATACTTTATTACAAATCTCACAGGTAAAGTTAGCCATTGTTTTTTTTTTGTTTTTTTTTTAATTTTAAATTAAGTTAAAAACACTTCTAAATTCAGTATAATTATGAAGAATAATCCCTTATGTTCAAACTATTTATACCATAAATTTCAGTCACTGATCATAATATATACACACACTCACACATACACATATAAATTCATATACATGTTTTGTTCAACATTAAAGAGAGTAAGATTGAGAGAGAATACATACGTACATACATGTGTATGTGTTGTCCAACATTAAAGAGAGTAAGGTTGAGGGAGAATACATACTTACGTACATATGTATGTATATGTAAACGTTGATTTATATGTATTTATATAAATAATTTCACAACATTTTGAAATTATCAATTTATATTAATTTCATTATATTGTGAGATGTAAAGCGTCCGCGATCTAACGTTTTTTTTTTCAACTAGTTCTTATTTCGTGAATGGTAACCCTTAGCTTATGTCTGATTTGACAGATAATTAGTTTTATCCTTCTGCTGAAGGAATATGGTTGTCTATAAGTGGGTCTGCGATCGACTTACAGAAGATGCCGATTTTGCCAAAAAAAATCACCTTTTCAGATGAAGCTCATTTTGATCTTGGCGGGTATGTAAACAAGCAAAATTATCGCATTTGGGGCACAGAAAACCCGCACGCATACATTGAGAAGCTGATGCATCCAAAATGAGTCACTGTGTGGTGCGGATTTTGGTACAGTGGCATAATTAGGCCATTTTTCTTCCAAAATGAGCAAGGAGTGGCCGTTACAGTCAATGGCGATCGTTAGAAAAGAAATTTAAGAAAATATTCAGTAGTTTTTTTTATAGCATTTTCAAAAAAAATTTATTTGGCGGATCCGTTAGTTTTATTTCTTTTCTTTACAGTTAGAATCACTAGAACAACCGTCATAAAACAAAATTTGTTTATGACCGTTTGTTTGCCAAAAATTGAAAACAAACGCACATATATAAGAATTATTTTTTTCCTAGAATTGGTCACTTACCGAAACAATAACAAATCGAATATTCAAGTAGGTAAAGTAATAATTCAATAATTGTAATAATTTAAAGTGGAACAATAAACTCTTGCCGAAATCATTGTTTACGAAATCATTATGTACGATTTAAGAGCATTGAACCCTAGAAGTTAAGCAATATTATAATTTTTTTTCCATTTTTATTCATACACTTCTCATGTAGGTACATACATACATACATACATACATACATACATACATACATACATACATACATGCATGCATACATACATACATACATACATACATACATACATACATACATACATACATACATACATACATACATACATACATACATACATACATACATACATACATACATACATACATACATACATACATACATACATACATACATACATACATACATACATACATACATACATACATACATACATACATACATACATACATACATACATACATACATACATACATACATACATACATACATACATACATACATACATACATACATACATACATACATACATACATACATACATACGTACATGCATACATACATATGTATGTAAATAGTAATTCCTTGAAATCGTTGGCATTCAAAATATTTAACACGATAAAGTATCAGTTTTATTGAGGAGCAATAAAACTGATATATTGATTCATCTTGTAGATAAAACTCTACAAGCAAAAAAATTCCATTGGAATCATTTGTTTATACATTAATTGCATTGTAAGCACTAATTTTTTGAATTACGACTACATTTAAAATTTTAAATAAATAGAATATGTAAATTTTCTTACTTCGCAATGATGGGGGACAAACTAAAAATTATTGATTCATCAACATAAATCTATGCGATCGAATACACACGAGGAGGCCTACTTTTAAAATTTTAAGTAAACATAAGATTATGGGAATTTGCTAATGTTGTACTATTTTAAATAATTCAAGTTGACATTCATACACCTCTCATGTAGGTACATATATACATATATATGTAAATAGTAATTCCTTGAATTCTTTTTGCATATGCTCGTTCACGTTCAAAATATTTAGCATGAAAAAATTTCAGTTTTATTGGGGATGGAGAACAAATTAAAAAAAAAATATTTTTTTATCAGCATAAATCCATATTGATTAAGCTCATTCACATAACATACCCACATAACATACATAAAAGCAGCCAACTCCATAAACATCAATGAGGTCCAAAAAACACGCACGCACAAAATAATCAATTTAAATAAACCTTATTCTAAATATTACCTCTCACATAAAAAGTGGTCGGAACTAAAATATACCAAAAGAAAAAAAATCTATTTTGGGTTGTATGTATACTTTTGTCGCGAACTGTTATTCTTATTATTAAAAATTGCTGATAATCTCTCATATAAATTGGACGGAGCTTTAGAATCTTATTCTCTCTTTCTATCTCTCTCTTTTTCTCATATTCTAAATACATACGTACATACATACATAAACACATATAAAATCAACCCTTAAAAGTACAAAAACATATACAAAAATATAAACTGTAAACAATTCTCATTATCAAAAACGGCTGATGATCTTCCATAAAATGTGGGCGAAGGTTTAGTCATTCTCTCTCTTTCTCTCTCTTTTTCTCTCTCTTTCTTTCTCTCTCTCATTTGAATGGCTAATGTATGACAATTGCTCTCTCCTGATTGGTTGATAGAGAAAATGAATGGCAATTGCTCTCTCCTTATTGATTGATACAAAAAGTGGGCGGCGACACTGCTCATTCTTGTATAATGTCCAATTATGAATTTTCTTACAACTAGCGCATCCGGCCTGATAAAGGATTAAAGGTTTGTGGTGTAAACACGGTCGTCCGTAAAAAATCATTTTTCGCTGCTCAACACTAAAAATATACACCATTTTACTATCTAGGTTTTTTCTACGACCACGTTGCTTTCAGTGATGTCAGATGTAGGGAAAATTCCCTACTTGTAGGGAATTTTTCACAAAAAACCATGCTGTAGGGAAAAAAGACAGATTTTTTATTTCCGTAGAAATGTATATTAAAATATAATCCGACTTATAAAAAACCTATGTTGCATATCGTTTCAATAATCATAGTCTGGCTACTTTGTTATTGAGTATCAAGTAACCAAATATTCAATACTTTTACAACATCTAAGGCGCAATTAATGCATTTTTATAACCTGCACAGAGTGAAAAAAGAAAAGAATTTCAGGATATACATATGTAAAGCAGTTTAAATATAAAAAGACATTTAATACTTATACAATTTATTGAAATTTCTTCTTTTTGTTTTTTGATGTCTGTGTTTATATTAAATACTATTTCAACAAGTGTTAAATACAAATAATATTACATCTTTATTTGTGTTTTAACCATGCTAATATCGTAATATTGTAGAAAATGTCTTCAGACTCTGATTCTTCGAAGGACTGCCAAAAGAAATACAGAAAACGATTTCGCAAAAGTTGGTTGAAAGAAGAATTTTTCAAAGGATGGCTTGCAGAGGTTGACGATAAATTTAAATGCAAATGCATACCTTGTGGAAAGCTACTAAATTGTGGCAAATCTGACATGATAAAACATGCCAACGGAAAGTCTCACAAAACTAAGGCTTTAGCAATAAAAAGCTCTAAAAATATCACGTTATTTCCTAAAAATGATAATCCAAATAACATTGAAAAAGATATTGCAAATTTTGAGCTGCGTATGACACTTTTTTTCGCTGAACATAATGTTGCTTTACAGGTAATTGAACATTTGATTCCCTTATTAAAAGAGATTATACCGGATTCAACGATAATAAAAGAATGTCAGCTGGCACGTACTAAATGCACCCAAATAATACGTAATGTTTTAGCAGATGAAGAAAAGTCAAAGCTTATAAATCAACTTAAAACTAACAAATTTTCTGTCTTAATTGACGAAAGTACTGACATCTCGTCGAAAAAATAAATGTGCCTTCTTGTTCGGTACTTTGATGATAAGCAAGAAACAGCTGTAGTACAAATTTTGGATCTGCTGCAGCTTGGCGCTGATTGTACAGCAGAAGCTCTTTATAATGAGTTTAAAAAATGTATTTTAGGATATGAAATTCCCTACGAAAATATAATTGGGCTTTGCTGTAATGGGGCTAGTGTAATGGTTGCGCAGCACAATTCATTTACATAGAGGTTATTAGCGGACAACCCAAATATTATTGCTATAAAATGTATACGTCACTCTGCTGCTATAATAGCAAATAAAGCCTGTCTTATGCTACCTAGAGCTCCTGAAGATTTACTGCGTCAAATTGGATCATACATATCTGGAAGCTCTAAGAGATGCTCTGAGTTAGAAGAATTTCAGGTAATGCTCAACGTTGAAAAGTGGAAAATTTTAAGAACATCTGCAACAAGATGGTTGTCTCACCAGCAATGTATTGAAAGGGTATTGGAAAACTGGCCAGTTTTGTTAACGTTTTTTATAAATGCAGCATCACAAGATAAACTAAAGCAAGCAGATTTAATACTAAATGAGCTGACAAATGAATGCAACAAGGCTTATGTAATATTTTTAAAATACGTTTTGAATTACTTCAGTACTTTAAATGCTTTGTTTAGTATATAGTAGGAGGGAGTACTATCACAAATGTAGGAAAAGCCATTAAAAAGCAATTAAAAAAGCCATTAAAAAGCAATTAAAAAAGCCATTAAAAAGCAATTAAGGGTAAAAAGGTCAAGAATGGGGGTCATTAAAGTAATAAATTAGTGTGAGTGTAATAAAAGTGAAAGATAATGATTTTTAAAAAGCCATAAAATTTATAGATCGTTTAAAAGAAGAAAGTGTAAAAAGGGATTGACAAGTTGAGTAAGAATTTATGAGTGTAATGATCTTATGTGTGTGGAAAGAAATGTAGGTCATTTGGTTTTAAAAGCATAATAACTATTACTAATAATGCACTGTGTATATAGAGACTAAGAAGTGGACGGATATATGTGTGTGTGAGATGAAATTTTTTAAGGGTAATAAATTCTTGAAGTGTGGAGATCGGTTGTGTTTTTACGCATGTGGTAATGTTCTTAATTATGAAAATTAAAGTGTGAAGTGTTAGTTGATATGGGTTGACATATTGATGAGCGTGATATTCAGATTAAGGTTTAGTGCAATGTACAAGCTCATATACATATATGAAAGAAATAGACTAGATGAACACAGCAGACACAAATATTGATAAGTGTTAAAACATGCTAACAAGTGGAGTTACAGATAGAAATATAAATATTTTACACATTAGGAATAATAAACAATCTAGGAGAAGCTCATTAAATTTAGATTTTTGGTTTTTTTTTGTTAAACAAAAGCGATATGTATGTTTTTAAGATTTTTAAGAAGAATAAAGTACAGTTGCAGTCAAATACTTTAATTGTGTAATGATTGTATGTGTATAGAAAGAATATAGATCAAGGAAATTTTTTTCAAAGAGTAATAAATTTTGACAGCTAATTGCTTATTAGTTTTGATTTAATTTAATAAATTTTGTATCATAAAAACTACTTCGATGACGAAGTTTTCGAATTCCTCTATGATGTTGAAGGGGATAATATTATATTATCTGTAGAGGACTACTTTGATGAAGAAGGCTATAAAATAATGAGGGAAATTAATTTTTAAATTAGACTTAAGATCATATGTACTTAAAAATAAAAAAATAATTTATGAATTGAAAAATATATATGTATAAAATAAAAATTAAAAAAAAAAAATCGTCTTTCCTTACTTTAGTTAAATAAAATTTAGGGTTATAATAATTTTTTCTTTTATAGTTTCATAATAAAGCATTACCTATATATGTAAATATTATAACATATACGACTATATATCGATTTATTACGCTAATTTTATATAAATTGTAAATAAATCCAACAAAGTTCTATAGTCTACTATAAATTATACAACGATGAACACCAACGCGGAACTAATTGCATCTTTTAACAAGTTAAACGTAAGGCAGAGGCTTAGCATCAGGGATATGATGGAATTAGAAGACTATCATATAACAGGAGCAGAGCGTATAACAACAAAATATGGAGAATCTGTTGTGCTAGAGTTGGGACGAATATACTATACCTTCCTAAGAGATTTAATTCGCTGAGTGATAAGGATGTTGAAATCTTATCGACGGGTGCATATATGATAGCGAAATTTCCCTTGAACGATGATTTTAATAAAAAAAAAAAATTTAAATAAAGGAAAGTAAAATGAAATCAAAAAGTATTGTTTTTTATTTACAATTTTAATTAAATTCTAACTATAAGAGTTGACTATGATCAATCTATTTATTCAGTATTCAATGAAATTTTAAACTACAAGGATGAATACTATTGAAGAGTTTCTACAAAAATTTGAAAATGAAATTTTCGAAGAACATTTACAACAAATAGAAGAGTTTAAAAATAAATATGTAGATTTTAGTAATTACATTATACCTTGTGACCATGATAATTCAAATGGAGATGTAGTTGGAATGTGTGGATGTTATTTCTTTCATAAGAACAAACTAAAAGTGATGAAAATTATTGAGCAGTATAAAAAATTATTTAACCTATTGACATCAACATCCGAAAATCATAAAGAATAATAAAGATGAAGTTACTATATTTTAGAATATTATAGTTAATAAAACAACATTCTTACATATTTTAAAAAATTATTTATTGCATTATTCTTACTTATTAATACGAGTATATAAATACATACATACGATTATTGTATTTTGATAAGTTTAGTTCTTATATATATTCTTATTAACAAGGGTTCTAAATCTACTTTAAAAGGCGACTTTCGAACTGAAAAATCAATAGTCAACAATTGAGCTTCGTAGAGAAGGAATAAAATAATAAAAAATACTCTGCAATTTACTCAAGAACGTCAGCCTAAAATATATGACGTGGTTTTTGAGATGGAATATTTTATAAATCTAAAATTAAAAGTTGTTTGCGGATTTTCATCTATTCATGGATTTCAGCCGATGATATGGCTTCACTACAATGATAAACATTTTATCGGATTCAGCCGAGAAGATTGGCTCCACCTAATGAGTTATAAGGACTACATCACTAACACGCTTTCTCAGCGAGAATTTTTACATTCAATTAACTTAATTGAAAATACAAGCGAAGAAGCTACGCAGTATACCTTCAAATACAAAAAGGGTATATGTTATTTAATACTCCGGCAAGGACAATTCAGAACAAAAATTGATCCTGAAACGGGGAAATCAATAATTCGGATATGAGTATTTTTAACATCAATACTATGTAGAAATGGAATTCTAAGGAAACAGTTATTACATTTTTATTACAATTACTTCATACCAACGTGCTCCACAATGAGAAAGACTGAAATCCTATTGCGTGACATTAAAGGAATCCATGAAAGCGATATAGCAATAGATTTAACCCGCCTCTGTTATGAGATCGGAAAAAATAATGCAGAGAAAAATAATTACTGATATAAAAATTCATAGATTATATTTAAGAATGGAAAATAAATGAGAAAAAATTATTAAAAAAAAAAATTTATTTTTTTATTTTTATTATTTCTTTATTTGAAAATTAATTAGAAACTGCAAACATAAGTGTCCACAAATAAAAGAATTACTTTTCTGATATCTTTTATAGTTATATTTTATATTATATCCTAAATATCTTAATACTTCTAGAGGTGGTTGAAGATTTCCAAAACTGTCAAAATATTCCACATAATCATTATTTTTGTAGTAGGCTACCCAATGTGTACCATCTCCTCTATAAGAGTCTAAATTGATTATTCCACATTCAGTTTTGCGTGGAGTTTTAGGGAGTGTATCTCTCATATAAACTCCTCTAAAACAAGGAATATGCTTCTTTCCAAACGTTTTCAAATCCACATCGGTGAGAGGTCTATTGAGTAGCTGCTGTATTAGTTTTTGATGCTTTCGTTTTATTATAAAATATTCCATATCCCTTCTTATAAGGTTTGAGATAGAGGCCTTTACCCATTGCTATTGCCTCTAATTTTCTATTATGACGCTTATTCTCCTCGAGCTGCTGCTTACCATTTTTAGCTGTAGTAATAACCTTAGCAATCGACGAGCCACCAGAAGCTAAAGCACCTAATGCTCCAAGTGCTGTAAATATAGGCACAAGTGGTAGAATACCCCCAATTTTGGGTACGGTAATAACTCTTGGAATTTTAATTTCAGATTTTTTCCCAAGAAATGATTCATCAATAACTTTTTTTGCAATTTTTATTGCCTTTTTAACATTTAAAGGTTTTTGTTTCTTTAAGACTTTAGTTGCTGATTTAATTGCATTGCGAAAAAGGTTTCGCTTACAAGTTTTTTTAAGATTATTCATTTTAACACCTAAACCAAATTTTACTTTAGACTTCATTGCGTTAGTAACAAAATAAGCATTTATTTTTTCTCCAAGTGTGCTATCTTTAGCTTTTACTCTTTTCCAAGCCCTCTCGGCTAGTTCTCTATCCGCTTGATGTCGCTTACTAATATCAGTGTTTTGTGAATAGGTAATGTTATGAATTTTACAAGCAGCATATAAGGGATTGATTCCTTTATCACCCCGTTGGATACGTTTATCAAGTTTCGTTCCAGGTCCACAAAATTGATAACCAGGTAGGTGAAGCTCAATTGGCAGCGAATTAATAAGCTTATTTACTAGTCCTTCTCCACTAACTACCTGTTTACCAATAACATTTTTCTTTGTATACACCTTCATTTATAACAATTTATATCTGAAAATATGTAAGTTGGCGAATACAAGTTAATATAAAGATAAAGATGTTTATTTTATTTTACTCCTCATTTGCAAAGATGCGTTTGATAAAACAACATTCAAACATTTTAGTGAGAAATTTGGATTTTAATGAAAAAAATAATGTAAATAAACATAGCTGTCTTTTACCAAACTCTATAAGAGCATTAATAGTGGGGCCATCTAGTTGCGGAAAAACTAACGTTATGCTTAGTTTCATTGAAAGCCCTAATGGATTAAAATTCAGAAACATTTACATTTATTCTAAATCACTAAATCAACCTAAATATCAATATCTAAGGAAACTAATTTCATCGGTAAAGGGTATGGGCTTATATACATTTTCGGAAAATGAAGATGTATTATCACCTGATGATGCTAAAGTAAATTCAGTAATGATATTTGATGATGTTGCATGTGAAAAGCAAAATAATATTAGATCATATTTTTGTATGGGGAGACACAATGATATCGATTCCTTTTATTTATGTCAAACATATACACACATTCCAAAACATTTAATACGTGATAATGCAAACTTAATTATAATGTTTAAGCAAGATGAACTAAATCTTAAGCATATATATAAAGATCACGTTGGAAGTGATATGAGCCTCAAAATGTTTCAAAACATATGTAAAGAATGTTGGCAGAATAAATATGGATTTTTGGTAATAAACAAAGATGATGAAATATGTAATGGACATTATAGAAAAGGCTTCGATGTCTTCATTGAAGCTTAGTCATAATTAATCGTTAAACTACTTCAGACCTATAAAATTAATATTGATGTTATTTGTTTAACACAAATCAATAGCTATTTTACTGTTAGTAATAATCTGTTTAAGTGTTTTGCTATACAAAGCGACTGTTTAATTGTTTAAATAAGCTGTTTGAAGAAGCTGTTTAGCTGTTTGAAGAATCTGTTTAGCTGTTTGAAGAAGCTGTTTAAAGATCTAATACAATTTTTGATAATTTATTCATATTAATTAAGTCTCTTATACACATACATGGAAGAAAATGTATTGAAAGAATTGGTAAAATCTAGAAAAATTTTAAAAAAGAAATTTGAAACTCTTAAACGTGGGGAAGAAGAAACAATCAACAAGTTAGAAAATACATATAAACCCCTAACAGAACCTTTACAAAAACTAGTTAAATTATCTAGTGAAAGGGTATTGAAACCAATAGAAATTCGAGATGTAAAAACTAATTTTAAACATGCTACTATAACTAAAAACAAAGATAGTATTATGGCTAGCACCCCGATGAAAAAAAGACCATTTTGATTCGTTATCAAAAACAAGTGATGTTAAAGAAGAAGAAGAAGAAGATGTTGATTTAGATAATGAATCCTTTTATTCACAATCCTCTGATGTGCAATTTGATTTAACAGACTTATATGAAAATAAGAAGCTTGATACTATATTTGGACCTCATAAAAATCAAAATGGTGACTGGAAATTTGGAAATTCAGATGAAGCTAAGTAATGAAAAAATAACGATTGGAAATAAATCTTGGGCGTTAACTCCTGGTCTTTACTCATTGCTCTTTCATAAAAGACCAGAACACTATGACTCATCAGAATTAGATATATATAAACGAATTCTGCTTGATACAAATGCACACAGAAGAAACTTCGATCCTAATAATCAAGTAAAAGGAAATAGAGGCTATAAATATAAGGAAATAATTAATAAGATATTTGCTACTACTCACATTGGTAAAGGTTTAATGAAAGTAAATCTTAATGAATCAAACTATCTATACTGGGATGATCCTAATGAAATAGTAGATCGATAAAGCTCTTGATGGCATCACAACAAGCTGGTAACGAAAACCATACTAATGAAATAATATCAATTATTGAGGAATTAAAGGAATCAAACATAATAGAATAGAATAGTAGTATTAATAATGACTGTTGATAAATTTGGTCATTACTTTAAAAAACATAGTAATAAGTTAAAAACGAAAACACTTTTAAAAAAATTTGGTTTCATTCTGGATGGAAACAAAATAAACGTAGTGAATAGAAGAATTATAAATATAGCTTCACCGTTGGACGAATTTGATGCTGTCAATAAAGCGCATGTGAATTTAGAAATCAAACGTATACAAGAAGATTTAAAAAATTATATAAGCGAAGAGTTTGAAGAAAGAATTGATAAAATTGAACAATATATTTCCAAAAATATTGAAATAGAAAAACTTAAAATTGAATATGAATATCAATTAAATATAATTAAAAGTAATATAAAATTATTGCAAGATTCGCTTCCAAAGGATGTTGATAAAGATGCTAAAATTATTGAAGCAGCTGTGAAGGATCAGTTATATAGTGCAAATAAAGTTTTTATAAACAGTATCGAAGAAAGACTTAATAAGATTGAGGACTATATTTTCACGTGGATAGCTAAAAGCACTAAAGTGGATGTTATAAAAAAACAGAAGCTAGAACCACCACCTCCAATTAAGTTATCATAATATAAGCAACCTAATTTAAAAAATTTCACAAGAGAGAAATAGTAAATGAACTTCAGACTCTGGCAAGCTGATTTGGTCGAAATGGGCAATTATTCAACAAGCAATAATGGATATAAATATATGCTAACGGTTATTGAAACATTTTCAAAGTATGCGTGGGCCGAATTACTTAAGTCAAAAACTGCGTTAGAAGTTCGTAAAGCACTTGAAAAGATATTTCGTATGGGACGTATACCTAAAAATTTACAGACAGATGATGGCAAAGAATTTTTTAATAAGGAGTTTGGATTATTAATGAGAAAACATTCAATAAATCATTACTCTACATATAGTGTTATGAAAGCTTCAATTTTTTTTTTTTTTTTTTTTTTTTTTTTTTTTATTTATAAAATCATTTTTATAAAACATATACAAAATAAATCTTAAGAGAGATGGTTAAAGCTACCTTACATCTATAACAATATTTATTAATTTAAGAACACGCAAATGAATTTTAAATAAATTTTTTTTTTTTTTTTTTTTTTTTTTTTTTTTTATCGGAGAAGGAAAATAAATTTGAGCATAAAAACCTTCAATAAATCATGAAATTAATGGTGTTGAAATTGATCGTACCCGATACTTGGTGATGTCTTACTTACTTACTTACTTACTTATGTGGCTATTACAGAACATTTGTTCCTGTAGCCGAACGTAAAATAGATTTCCAAGCGCCTCGATCTTCTGCGCTTCTTCTCCAGTTTCTGACACCAAGTTTCGAGATGTCTTCCTCAACTTGATCTTTCCATCGAAGTTTCGGTCTTCCCCTTCTGCGTGAACCGTCATCAGGTTCGTATTCAAATGACTTTCTAGCTGGAGCATCTTCATTCATTCTTACAACATGACCTAGCCAACGCAATCGTTGTAATTTGATACGTTTGACTATGTCTATGTCGGCATACAGCTCATGGTTCATACGACACCGATATTCTCCGCCAACGCAGATTGGTCCATAGATTTTTCGAAGAATTTTTCTCTCAAACACTCCAAGCACAGCATCATCTGCTTTCGCAAGTACCCATGCTTCGGAACCATATAATAGCACGGGTAGTATCAGTGTCTTGTAGAGAGTGATTTTTGTCTGTCGAGAGGTGGCCTTGTTTTTAAACTGCTTACCTAGTCCAAAGTAGCATCTATTGGCCAGTATTATTCTTCTCTTTATCTCAACTGATGTTGTTTATTTTGTTGATGGCGGTACCGAGGTAGATAAAATCGCTAACTACCTCAAAGTTGTAGTTTTCAACTTCCACTGTCTGCCCGAGTCTACCGGACGTCTTGTGCGTTGATACCATCAACTTGGTCTTATCGCCGTTTACTGCCAGACCCACTTTGGCAGATTCTTTTTCGATTTTTTCAAAGGTGGCAGTTACCGCTCGCAATGTTCGACCCATGATGTCTATATCGTCAGCGTAAGCGAGTAACATGTGTTGTTTAGTGTATAGCGTGCCAGTTCTATTCACATTCGCATCCCGTATAACCTTTTCTAGCAGGATATTAAAAAGGTCACACGATAGACTATCGCCTTGTCTGAAACCTCGTTTGGTACTAAATGGCTCGGAGAGGTTTTTTCCTATTTTAACTGAAGATCGCGTATCAGTTAAGGTCATCCTGCACAGCCGTATTAATTTTGTAGGGATACCAAACATATACACTGAATACCGTCATCCGGGATTGGTTCTAGGGTATCTTCGTCACCGCTACTATCTGATACCAATAGTGTGGAAAAATGTTCCCTCCACTTCCTCAGCACACACTCAGTATCTGTCAGCAGATTACCTTCTTCATCTTTACAGGAGGATATGCTTGTACCAAAGCCATCAGTTTGTTTTTTCACTCTTTGGTAGAATTTTCGGACTTCATTCTGACTCCTGTACATCTCGATTCGCTCACACTCACGCATTTCCATTTCTCTCTTTTTTCTGCGGAATAGGCGTTTCTCCTCTCTCCTTTTCTCCCGATACCTCTCCCTTGCATTACGTGTTGCTACTGAATGCAGGGTTGCCCTGTATGCGGCATTTTTCGCTTCAGTAGCATTACGACACTCTTGGTCGTACCATGGGTTTCTTGGGGGAGGCTTCTGATACCCAAGAACGGATTTTGCGGCGTTTTCCATAGAGTGGGCTATAATTTGCCATTGCTCTGCAATATTATCGGGACAAGTAGTGCTTTCTTGAAGCAATTGGGTCAGTTGAGTGGAGTATGCTATTGCTGTCTGTTGTGTTTGCAGCTTCCCGACGTCCAGCTTTCGCGCTGTGTCAGACCGTACTTTTCTCGCAACATTTAACCGGGTGCGAACCTTTGCGGCCACAAGGTAATGGTCCGAATCAATATTTGCTCCTCGGATTGATCGTACGTCCAACACGCTGGATGAATGCCTTCCGTCTATCACAACATGATCAATCTGATTTCTGGTTGTCTGATCTGGTGACAGCCACGTTGCTTTATGTATATCGGGATGACGAAGTCTGGTGCTGCTGATTACCATGTTTTTTGCCGCCGCGAAGTCTGTTAGCCTCATTCCGTTATCGGATGTTTCTTCGTGGAGGCTAAATTTTCCGACTGTTGGACCAAAGATATTCTCCCTTCCTATTTTTGCATTAAAATCTCCTAGAACAATTTTAATGTCGTGGTCGGGGCAGCGGTCATATGCTCCTTCTAGGCGCTCGTAGAATACATCTTTGGTCTGTTCGTCCTTGTCTTCAGTCGGGGCATGGGCACATATAAGACTGATGTTAAAGAACTTGTCTTTTATACGGATTGTGGCTATCCTCACTCATCGGAGTGAATCTGGAGACAAGGTGTTTGAGTCTCCGACTAACCACAAATCCACAGCCAAATTCATGTCTTGTGTCATGGCAACTATAGTACAATGCGTCACCCTTGGGTGTTGTTGTGACGCCTTTCCCACTCCATCGCACTTCCTGTAAGGCACTAATATTGGCATTGTACTTTTCAAGTACATCCGCCAGTGCGTATACTGCACCTTCTCTATATAACGTCCTGACATTCCAGGTGCAGATTCGCAGATCGTGATCCTTAAAACGTTTGCGGGGGTCGTCAACATTAGGGGTTTTTTTAAATCTTTTTCTTTGTTTTTTCATAGTAAGTTGGTTTTTTATAAGGGTGGGTTACTAACCCGACGCCTCAACCCATATTTTTATCGTTCTTATGGGTGAACGCGCGGCACATTTTAGCTCACTACCTCTAAAGGGTATTAAAGGTAGCTACCCCAGGTGACACCACGGGGAGGTCTGTGTCCACAGTTGAGATGAAAGAGGGACCAAGATAGGTCTGGGTTCTACCAAGTTAAAACCAATCAGAGCCGTTGCTTGGTATCCAAATCCCCTACGGCACCCCTTGGTGATGTCTAGTACTATTAAAAACTATGTTTCACTTAATGAATTTGAAAGCATACATATGCAAACATTTAATTTTTGTTTACCCGTAAAATCACTGTTGGGATTTGCCGAGGACTTCAATAAAATAATATTAAATAGTAAAAATGAACTCATTCTTTTACGGAGTTCAAATGATGAGAACGTGTATTACTCAACAGATGAAAATGAAAATCTTAGTTTATCGATTACAAATATAACATGGAGAATTCCACACGTACAGCTTTCAGACTCTAAAAAACTACAAATAATGAAGATTATTAAAGATGGTACTACTTTACCTATAGCATTTCGGAGTTGGGACTGTTATTTTAATCCTACATTCTCTGGTGGAAGAAATCATATTTGGAATGTTAAGCTGTCAATAAACAGAGAGAGGCCTAGATTTATATTATTCGCTTTAGAAAATAATAAGAAATATATTCATTCTGACTTAAAAAATATAAAAGTACATTTTAATTCAGATTCTTATCCGTACGATGATTTAAATTTAAAGATTACAGAGAACCGCTATGCTATTTTATATGATATGTATGCAAAATTTCAACAAAATTACTATATGAAGTCCGCACAACCACTTCTTTCCTGTGAAAAGTTTAAGGAGAACCCAATTGTCGTTATTGATCTAAGCTATCAAAATGAAATGGTTAAAAGCGGGCCTATTGATGTTAAAATTGAGTTTGAGACTGCGGTTCCGATTCCTACAAACACAAATGCTTATTGTTTAATTCTCTATGATCGCTTGATGAAGTACACCCCGTTAACAGGAATTGGTCAGAAAGTTATTTAATGATTTAATTTACTATACAATTTTATTACTTACCTTGTTTTTCTTTTTGTTCAATTTAATGTAAAATTAAAGACATAATAAAGTTTTATTTTAAATTAAATGGATTTTATTTGTTTATTTATTTATATATACAAAAGTATTAGTTTTTAATCCTATATAGCTTAAAATATAAATCTTGTTTATTATTCATATGTACAACTCGTTCTTATTTTTTTTTCTAGTTGATGTCTTCTAATTCATTTAATAACATATCTAATTCATATTGACCATCACCACTATCCAATTGATAATGATGCCAAGCATATGTATTTATATGATTATTCATAATTTTACGCTTGGTATCATTAAAACTTAAAGCTACTTTATTAATTTCATTAGTTAAAATATTGTGTAATTTTGATGTAAATGTATATATACAAGCCATTACTGTTTCCTTAGAAAATAAAACATTTTTATAAATATCTATATTATAATTTTTTACTATACACTTTTTAACTCCCTTAGCCTTTTTTACATCATTTGCATTGTCAATTGTATATGCGTAAACTTTTGGAGCTAAACCAACATACTCTGTAATAAATTTCCCCTCTGTCTCATCTTTCATCATACCCAATACCTTTTTATTCAAAAGAGGAAAACTACTTTCTGAGTATGATGAAGTATCAAACCGATCTTTCAAATCATCTTTTATATCACTATAAAAATCATTTGTTTGAATAGAATATATAAAAGAGTCTGTATCCATATAATTCAAACTTATCTTCTCCTCGTATTTAGATTGCATGTATCCGTAATGAAAATCGTACATTTTCCATTTTGATAACTCCAGAACACAGAAACCTAAATAAATTGGCTTCGAGTAATATGTAGTGGTTTTATTCATTTGTATTGCCCACAATGATTCGGTAAATTGTGATATGCTATGGAAATTAGGTTTTGAAATCAATTCTCCAATTCCTAGATGATTGCGGTTAGTGCGACCCCATTCACTAACCTATCGTACATCTTTTCTTTTATCCACATTTTCCATGGTTTTACCATACACTGCATTATTTAATAATTTATAAAAATCTTTTTCAAAGGTATTTTTATATTTTTTTCTATACTCTGTATTTAAATCAATATACGTTTTTAACCATGGTTTCTGTTTAAATTGGAGAATCCGATAAACTTTTTCCAAAACCAATCCATTATTTAAACATTGTTCTAGTGTTTTATAATGTATCACATATCTTTTCTTATTTGAAAGATCGGCTACCAATTTTTCATGCTTACTACCTCCAATAATTTTGTTTTCAGCACAAAATGGTAAATCATTATGACGATCATGACAGTTTACAGGGTAAGTCAAATCGACCTCATAAATATAACCTATTTCGGAATCAGGCGAAATATCCCTTGAATGTATAAAATCATTTGTCCAAGTAAAACCTCCATATGGGAGAGATTCTGACATAGCCCAACCGTAGAGGTTATTTGCATCTAAATATAAAATATATTCCGAAGGTTTTGTTGCATCATAATTACTTAAATACTTATGATTTGCTTTACTATATCTCTTACTACACTGAGTAAGGCCACCTCGAATCCCCCGTTTGATAAAATTATACTTTTCTAGATCCGTTAGTAACTCTAGCTCAATTTGTGTATATTTTAACATAGCATCCCATGAAAGACCGGGGATTGTGTAATAATGAGATGGATCTAGATTATATATTCTCTTGCAAACACTTCGAAAGTTTTCAAAAATATCTGTTAGCAAGAGTACATCAGTTCTTAGATATACTTTCATATAGTCCCGTAGAGTATTACAATTAAATTTTTCCCATACATTTGGAGCATGCACATAGTCTTCTTCTGAACATTGTTTATCATTTAGTTTACTGTAAAATAATTCAATTGATGAAAGTGCGTTTTCATTAAGCTTTTCAAATGTGTTAACATATTCATAAGGAAAAACACCCTTTCGCCTCATGAGGTTAAACTCTTCGGAATCTGAAAAACTTTTTCGAACTGACATCAAGTCATCGTCAGCTAAATTTGAAGCTAAAACATCTAAGCTTGATGCCATGAATCTATAAGAGTCTAAGAATCTTAGCTCGATTTTTTTCTGTTCTTTTTCTTTACGAACTTCATCAAGTTCTTTTTGAATTATAGAGTATGGAATATTTTTAGAAATTTTATCTCTACGTAATTCACTTAATAAATTCTCAATTTCCTCATCACTATAGATGCATATTTTGTGAGACAAAGAAATATATTGTTCTTTATTCAATGGTATAACATTTGTCTCACCTTCAAAATTCAATAAGTCTTTTACAAATAGATGACAATCATATGAAGAAAAGTTGTGAAAAAATATAGGTATGAATTTGGGGATTTTATAATTTAAATTGCATGAATTATGTGCTGCTCCTCTATATTTTCCTGACATATGACAGTGATCCCTAACAGTTGGTTCATTACCTAAAGTTTTGCCACATATATGACAATTTTTAGCACAATTGAAATTTTCTCTTTCTAAGGGAGTTAAGGTATGTATAGGAACAATTTTTTCATAGTGTTTTTTATAAATATCTTTACATTCCCTAATTAAATTACTAACAAAGTGTTTACCTACATTTACATCCTTACTACTATCTACAAAAAGTTTAAATCTATTTAAATTCTTATTAAAGCTACAGTTAATATTAAAAGCATATGCACACGGTATATGTTTATTAATAAAATTAGAACTACTTTGATTATTACTACTTACAGCTATATCTTCCTGTATACATTCAAAATCAGCATAGACGGTGAAGGGGACATCCATCTGCCTCTCAAAATGATTATAGCTAAGGAATGTTTTCTCCCCTTGCGGCATCTTTGTAATGCATCCAACACATTCTTTTGCTTTATGTATTGCCATTCTATCTGGCAAGTATGTATAGTAGAGGCGTATGTCCGTGATGCAAGGATATTTGACCTGCTAGTAGTCTAGAAAGAAATTTAAAATATTAAAAACTGTAATTCCACAAATGGATAAAAAATTAAATAAAAACAATTGTAAAATATATTACCTTGATATATTTTTAATCAATATAAAATGATATTTTTCGCCACATTCACTCTCCAATAACATTAAATTTATATGCAGCTGCTTTTCTGTGCTTGTGATGTAGTAAGGTCCAATTGTGGTCTCTGATTTATGGTCATAGCCAAGCACATTGATACTTATATCATAAT
Organism: Phasia obesa; assembly: GCA_949628195.1. Lineage (NCBI taxonomy): Eukaryota > Metazoa > Arthropoda > Insecta > Diptera > Tachinidae > Phasia > Phasia obesa. Next base: position 105,544,341 of record OX451216.1, on the reverse strand, counting down.
TATTTTTTTCAAACATTTTAATATCTTTAATATCCGCTGGAAACTTCATGCCACTAAAATTCAATACCCGTCCACATTCCAAGCTAATCATTGCATTGGTTATGTCATCAATTCCATAAATCGATGGGCGGTATAAATTCTTTTTATCTCTCTTGTACAATGCTACTATTATACTCCACTTAAAACAAAAATTGTCGTTGTTTCTGACATTAATGCAGCATTTCTTTTTCGCCAGCTTTAATGGTGTAGGAACATATTGTGAACCAGAAATCGGTGATGCTTTGTTTATATTGATGTCCAGCCACTTGAGCTGAACGAGTGTCCACCCTGAATCTCTTTCCTGAAATTCAGACATTTTTGTTTTTATAGCTTCAATATGTATTTTTAAAGCTGTGTCCACATCATCTGCTCTTGATAAACGCATCATTTCCGTCACGTGATACATGACCGTTTCTGGTTTTAATTCATTAGCTGGCAATTTATATCGCGCTGCTAATTCCAGACTAGTATTCAATAGTTTTTTTAAAAGTTTATATCCTTCCTCTAAATAGCTTTCAACATTTAAATTGCTATCATTTTTAGGGAAACGATACGTTAAAAGGCGTGATTGAAACTTACTTTTCATTAAGTGAACTTTGCTTCTCACCGCCTTATATACATTCAATTTATGATGTATGTCTTCACAATGATTAAACCATTTCATTGATTCAACATCAATATTGCATTCCTCGCATTGTACCATAGATTTTTCCTCTATTTGTTGTAGTTTTAAGGGAGCATATGGAGCTGATTCCGAGCTTAGCTTACGCTTCCTGGACGCAGTGGACGTTGATGGCATATCCTCATCCTGCAGAGGCATTTGTCGGTTAACATCATGCAATTTCATTTTTTTTTTCTATGTATGTTAAACATACATGAGAACAATAAATACAGGGAGTATGAATCTCTAGATGCATTTTTAGAGAATGGTTTGTGGTGTAATTGTTTCCACAAATATAACACACGAAACTTTTACAAGACATTTTTTTTTCACTTATTTTTAGCTGACTGACTGGCTTCTTAAGCAAACACGATATACTAATATTAAATTCTTAGCACTAGATACTTTATATAATTTTAGGACTAACCCTTTTGCGAAGTGTGTGTGTGTGTATGTAGCATGAAAACCACACTTATAAAAAGTATTTAAGTGTTCTACAAAGATACAAAATTTATTAAATCAAAACTAATAAGCAATTAGCTGTCAAAATTTATTACTCTTTGAAAAAAATTCCCTTGATCTATATTCTTTCTATACACATACAATCATTACACAATTAAAGTATTTGACTGCACCTGTACTTTATTCTTCTTAAAAATCTTAAAAGCATACATATCGCTTTTGTTTAACAAAAAAAAAAAACCAAAAATCTAAATTTAATGAGCTTCTCCTAGATTGTTTATTATTTCTAATGTGTAAAATATTTATATTCCTATCTGTAACTCCACTTGTTAGCATGTTTTAACACTTATCAATATTTGTGTCTGCTGTGTTCATCTAGTCTATTTCTTTCATATATGTATATGAGCTTGTACATTGCACTAAACCTTAATCTGAATATCACGCTCATCAATATGTCAACCCATATCAACTAACACTTCACATTTTAATTTTCATAATTAAGAACATTACCACATGCGTAAAAACACAACCGATCTCCACACTTCAAGAATTTATTACCCTTAAAAAATTTCATCTCACACACACATATATCCGTCCACTTCTTAGTCTCTATATACACAGTGCATTATTAGAAATAGTTATTATGCTTTTAAAACCAAATGACCTACATTTCTTTCCACACACATAAGATCATTACACTCATAAATTCTTACTCAACTTGTCAATCCCTTTTTACACTTTCTTCTTTTAAACGATCTATAAATTTTATGGCTTTTTAAAAATCATTATCTTTCACTTTTATTAAACTCAAACTAATTTATTACTTTAATGACCCCCATTCTTGACCTTTTTACCCTTAATTGCTTTTTAATGGATTTTTCCTAGTTCAGCTTGTCTATTTCTTTCATATATATACATGAGCTTGTACATTGCACTAAACCTTAATCTGAATATCACGCTCATCAATATGTCAACCCATATCAACTAACACTTCACATTTTAATTTTCATAATTAAGAACATTACCACATGCGTAAAAACACAACCGATCTCCACACTTCAAGAATTTATTACCCTTAAAAAATTTCATCTCACACACATATATCCGTCCACTTCTTAGTCTCTATATACACAGTGCATTATTAGAAATAGTTATTATGCTTTTAAAACCAAATGACCTACATTTCTTTCCACACACATAAGATCATTACACTCATAAATTCTTACTCAACTTGTCAATCTCTTTTTACACTTTCTTCTTTTAAACGATCTATAAATTTTATGGCTTTTTAAAAATCATTATCTTTCACTTTTAATACACTCACACTAATTTATTACTTTAATGACCCCCATTCTTGACCTTTTTACCCTTAATTGCTTTTTAATGGCTTTTTTAATTGCTTTTTAATGGCTTTTCCTACATTTGTGATAATACTCCCTCCTACTATATACTATTTAAAAAATTATATAAGCGAAGAGTTTGAAGAAAGAATTGATAAAATTGAACAATATATTTCCAAAAATATTAAAATAGAAAAACTTAAAATTGAATATGAATATCAATTAAATATAATTAAAAGTAACATAAAATTATTGCAAGATTCGCTTACAAAGGATGTTGATAAAGATGCTAAAATTATTGAAGCAGCTGTGAAGGATCAGTTATATAATGCAAATAAAGTTTTTATAAACAGTATCGAAGAAAGACTTAATAAGATTCAGGACTATATTTTCACGTGGATGGCTAAAAGCACTAAAGTGGATGTTATAAAAAAACAGAAGCTAGAACCACCACCTCCAATTAAGTTATCATAATATAAGCAACCTAATTTAAAAAATTTCACATAATCTATAAAGACATGACAACTGACAAGAGAGAAATAGTAAATGAACTTCATTCACGAGCGCGTAAAAAGTTTTTACGCCGTTGAGTTATAATAAAGGGGATTGACAATCTCTGGCAAGCAGATTTGGTCGAAATGGGCAATTATTCAACAAGCAATAATGGATATAAATATATGCTAACGGTTATTGAAACATTTTCAAAGTATGCGTGGGCCGAATCACTTAAGTCAAAAACTGCGTTAGAAGTTCGTAAAGCATTTGAAAAGATATTTCGTATGGGACGTATACCTAAAAATTTACAGACAGATGATGGCAAAGAATTTTTTAATAAGGAGTTTGGATTATTAATGAGAAAACATTCAATAAATCATTACTCTACATATAGTGTTATGAAAGCTTCAATTGTAGAACGCTTCAATAGAACATTAAAAGAAATGATGTGGAAAGAGTTTAGTAGCAATGGATCTTACAGATGGATTAGTATCTATAAAGGTTTGATTAATCAATATAATAATAAAATACATGGAACTATCAAAATGGCTCCTATGCATGTAACTCGTGAACACGAAAAACAATTACTGAATACTGCATACAATTATTTAAAACTATTTAAATCTTCACGGTTTAAAGTTGGAGACTATGTACGTATTAGTAAATATAAACACGTATTTGAAAAGGGGTATACACCAAATTGGACAACAGAAATATTTAAAATAAGATCGATACAAAATACTTATCCAATCACATTTATATTAGAAGACTATGAAGGAAATGAAATAAAAGGTGGATTTTACAAGGAGGAGTTATTACGCACTCGTTTTCCTAATATATTCTTAGTTGAAAAAATATTAAAAACCAAGAATGATAAAGCATATGTAAAATGGTTAGGATTTCCAAGTCAGCATAATTCTAATTCATAAGCAAAACTGACATATTGTAAAAACTAGCAATAAGTAAGCAAATAAAATAAATATTTAAAATAAAAAAACTATTCATTACATTTTTTGTTTTATTTACATTCTATCATTCGCTATGTCAATAACATTAGCACTAAGCGGAAAATCTTCAATTTTAACGGCAAATTTCTTTCCACCAATAGAATTGGCAGCGGAATATGAATGTTCTCTAATTGATTTTCATTCATACAATTCGATTCCCAATGTAGACTATGATAACAATCTTTTTCATATTGGAGATAAAGTAATTGAAATTCCTATAGGTTCTTATGAGTTGCAAGATATAGCTGATTATATAATCACACAATATAATGAAAAAAATGTTAAAAAATCATTAGTGATTGAAGCCAATAATAACACTCTACAAATTGAAATAACATCCTCGCATGATACAATTTTCTTTGATCATAAAAGATCTATTGGTAGATTACTTGGTTTTAATGGTGGTTCTTTAAATCCTAGTATAAAACATTTATCGAATCAACCAGTAAATATTTTAAAAGTTAATGCCATACAAGTTAAATGTAACATAATAAGGGGAGCATATATAAATAGTTTTCCAGCACATATACTTCATGAGTTTGCAGTGGACGTTCCTCCAGGTTATAAATTAGATGTTATCCCTAATAATCTAATCTACTTACCAGTGAATGTGAAAGAAATAACATATATCAAAGTTTGGATTGTTGATCAAGAGGATCGTTTAATAAACTTTAGAGGTGAAGAAATAACACTTAGATTACATTTGAGACCAAGGGAAATATGATAATTTACAATAAAACCGAACTAAAAAACGTTAACGAAAACATTCCTTTGGAAACTGTTAAAGCTAAAAGACCTAAATTAACAGAAGAAAATAAAGCATTTTTAAGATTACTTCAGTTAAAAGTAAAGAAAAATGTCTGATATACTAAATGTTATGGAAACTCCTATTACAGATGAGAATATATTAAAAAAGGATTATCATAGTTATGTACCCTACATTCAATCATTTAAAAATAATGATGAGATTCGAATTACTCTACAAAATCAAGAAAGCTATTTCTATTTGGAGGGAAATATAAAAAATACTAAAGGTGAAAGCTCTGCAAATATCAGACTAAGGAATAACTGCGTTGCCTACTTATTTGATGAAATACGTTATGAAATTAATGGTGTTGAAATTGATCGTACCCGATACTTGGGGATGTCTAGTACTATTAAAAACTATGTTTCACTTAATGAATTTGAAAGCAATATGATGAGAAATGCCGGTTGGAATGTTTCTGGAGATTTAAATATGCAAACATTTAATTTTTGTTTACCCCTAAAATCACTGTTGGGATTTGCCGAGGACTTCAATAAAATAATATTAAATAGTAAACATGAACTCATTCTTTTACGGAGTGCAAATGATGAGAACGTGTATTACTCAACAGATGAAAATGAAAATCTTAGTTTATCGATTACAAATATAACATGGAGAATTCCACACGTACAGCTTTCAGACTCTAAAAAACTACAAATAATGAAGATTATTAAAGATGGTACTACTTTACCTATAGCATTTCGGAGTTGGGACTGTTATTTTAATCCTACATTCTCTGGTGGAAGAAATCATATTTGGAATGTTAAGCTGTCAATAAACAGAGAGAGGCCTAGATTTATATTATTCGCTTTAGAAAATAATAAGAAATATATTCATTCTGACTTAAAAAATATAAAAGTACATTTAAATTCAGATTCTTATCCGTACGATGATTTAAATTTAAAGATTACAGAGAATCGCTTGGCTATTTTATATGATATGTATGCAAAATTTCAACAAAATTACTATATGAAGTCCGCACAACCACTTCTTTCCTGTGAAAAGTTTAAGGAGAACCCAATTGTCGTTATTGATCTAAGCTATCAAAATGAAATGGTTAAAAGCGGGCCTATTGATGTTAAAATTGAGTTTGAGACTGCGGTTCCGATTCCTACAAACACAAATGCTTATTGTTTAATTCTCTATGATCGCTTGATGAAGTACACCCCGTTAACAGGAATTGGTCAGAAAGTTATTTAATGATTTAATTTACTATACAATTTTATTACTTACCTTGTTTTTCTTTTTGTTCAATTTAATGTAAAATTAAAGACATAATAAAGTTTTGTTTTAAATTAAATGGATTTTATTTATTTATTTATATATACAAAAGTATTAGTTTTTAATCCTATATAGCTTAAAATATAAATCTTGTTTATTATTCATATGTACAACTCGTTCTTATTTTTTTTTCTAGTTGATGTCTTCTAATTCATTTAATAACATATCTAATTCATATTGACCATCACCACTATCCAATTGATAATGATGCCAAGCATATGTATTTATATGATTACACAGGGCAACAGCAAAAATATGCTCGAGTAACTACTATATACATTTGATGTATCATGGCTACCTTAGTACAAAAATGGTAAAATTTTTAAATTCTATGGATAGATTTTTTTTTAAAAAATTTTTTTTTAAAATTGCAATTTTTTTGAGACGTTTATTCAAATAATTAATGATAACTCAAAAACTACTAGTCCGATATTATTAAAATAAATTCAGAAAAATTAAAAAAAAATTTGCATAGCCTTTAATTCGTCTATATATCGCGTTTCAATCGGATCAATAGTATCGGAGTTATAATAAAAAACTTAAGAAAAAAATATATTTTTTACGTAAAAATGGCAAAAATTTCCGTTTTAAAAAAATCATAAAAAATCGAAAACGGCAAAAAACTTCCAGATTCATTTTTTTATAGCATAGCGACATATAATAGCAACAAAATGAGATATCGACCATAAAAATCGATTGATTTTTTTCGAATTTATTCACAATTTAGTGAATTCGCTCATTTTCACAAAATTTTAGTTTTTTGCTTGATATACGCATTATAGCGGGTTTTCAAATGTGTGAAAAACATAAATTTTCCAATTTCAAGGGGTGCATGTCGGATTATTGTTAGATTTGATGAGAAACTTCCACCCACAAAATTTTAGTCGAATTCGACAACGTTAACACGTAGCGCATAGGCCCCAAATCTGAAAAAAAGCGTTTAAATCGAAAATAATTGACAAATTTTCAGTTTTTGCAAAATTAACGCTATTTATTTCCCCTTTTGCAAAAAAGTGGATCCTGGTCCTTAGGGCAAACACAATGAGATTTACAATAAGCTACATGTCTTTAAGTTTTCGAGTTATTACAATTTTCACTGGCCAATATATGTCCTTGAGAACTTGCCGAAGACAATTTACAAAAACATTTTACTTTTAAAATTTTTTCTTTTTTTCTTTTTTAACAATAAAATATAAAATTTCGCTAAAATTGACTGATATCTTCCTATTACACAACGCAACAAAATAAAAAAATTAGATGCTTTTGAAACCACTATACAATATCCAGGTACTGCCAAAGTGTTTTGGATGAATGAGAAATGTATGGCAAAACAAGTACGCGAAATACTGTTTTGGGCAAAACACGTATTTCTGTTGGACACGTGTTACTGTGGAAATACAGTATTGAATGTAGAAAATTGTTTGGAACAGATCTTTATGGCATTTTTATGATTTTCAGAATTAAAAAAAGTAAGCAATAAAGGAAAAGTTTTTTAATTTTTACGATTTCAGTAGAAATGTGATAAACGATGAAATGCTCCTTTTCTGTTGGCTACCTGTCGCCCTTGCTTCATTTTGACAATTGCGGCGGCAAAGTAATAAACGTTCATAAATTTGCGTGCACGCCGAATTGGGTTTTTCCGCTGGCTACCTGTAAAGATTGATTTTTTGCATAGCATTCCTTAATGTTTTTTACGATTCTTGGGAATAGGTAAAAAATAGGACCACATTAAGGGTTGTTCGAAATTTTAGTATCATTATTTATAAGAGCTCCTTAAACTTGGTCTGATGAAACAATTTGTTAAAGCACTTAACAAAGATGGTGAATGTTTCCAGTATATTTCAAGGAAGTTTAAAAGTTTGAGTATGGAAAAGCTGAGAGCAGGAATATTTGACGGCCCACAAATTCGCAAATTGGTCAAAGATACCGATTTTCTCAGTTCAATGTCAGAAATTGAGAAAAATGCATGGGATTCGTTTGTATGGGTTATTCAACATTTCTTAGGAAATAACAAGGATGATGATTATGTTGCGCACGTTGAAGAGATGTTAACTCACTTCCAGAATCTTGGATGCAACATGAGCATCAAGTTACATTACCTTCACAGTCACTTAGATCGTTTTCCTGAAAATCTAGGAGACTTAAGTGAGGAACAGGGCGAACGATTTCACCAAGATATTCGGACAATGGAGGAAAGATACCAGGGTCGCTGGGATGCACACATGATGGCAGATTTTTGCTGGAGTATTCAGAGCAACACTTCGTTATTCAATAATAGAAAATGTCATAAAAGAAAATTCCAAAGTTTGTAGTTTATAATATTTATTTATTTATTTCCTTATTTTATATGTTGTAATAAATTTAAATAATAAAATATAAAATAAAAGAAAATACATGAATAAAACAATGAAATGCATTTTCGATCTATTCCATCGATTTGACTTAGTTACATTTTTTTGTCAATTGCCTTCGGCAAGTAACTTGAAAACTGTTTAACCGATTTAAAAGACATGTAGCTTATTGTAAATCTCATTGTGTTTGCCCTAAGGACCAGGATCCACTTTTTTGCAAAAGGGGAAATAAATAGCGTTAATTTTGCAAAAACTGAAAATTTGTCAATTATTTTCGATTTAAACGCTTTTTTTCAGATTTGGGGCCTATGCGCTACATGTTAACGTTGTCGAATTCGACTAAAATTTTGTGGGTGGAAGTTTCTCATCAAATCTAACAATAATCCGACATGCACCCCTTGAAATTGGAAAATTTATGTTTTTCACACATTTGAAAACCCGCTATAATGCGTATATCAAGCAAAAAACTAAAATTTTGTGAAAATGAGCGAATTCACTAAATTGTGAATAAATTCGAAAAAAATCAATCGATTTTTATGGTCGATATCTCATTTTGTTGCTATTATATGCCGCTATGCGATAAAAAAAATGAATCTGGAAGTTTTTTGCCGTTTTCGATTTTTTATGATTTTTTTAAAACGAAAATTTTTGCCATTTTTACGTAAAAAATATATTTTTTTCTTAAGTTTTTTATTATAACTCCGATACTATTGATCCGATTGAAACGCGATATATAGACGAATTAAAGGCTATGCAAATCTTAATTTTTCTGAATTTATTTTAATAATATCGGACTAGTAGTTTTTGAGTTATCATTAATTATTTGAAGAAACGTCTCAAAAAAATTGCAATTTTAAAAAAAAATTTTTTGAAAAAAAATCTATCCATAGAATTTAAAAATTTTACCATTTTTGTACAAAGGTAGTCATGATACATCAAAATTATATAGTGGTTTTAAGAGCACATGAAATTTTTTTTATTTTGTTGTGCTGTGTTATTCATAATTTTACGCTTAGTATCATTAAAACTTAAAGCTACTTTATTAATTTCATTAGTTAAAATATTGTGTAATTTTGATGTAAATGTATATATACAAGCCATTACTGTTTCCTTAGAAAATAAAACATTTTTATAAATATCTATATTATAATTTTTTACTATACACTTTTTAACTCCCTTAGCCTTTTTTACATCATTTGCATTGTCAATTGTATATGCGTAAACTTTTGGAGCTAAACCAACATACTCTGTAATAAATTTCCCCTCTGTCTCATCTTTCATCATACCCAATACCTTTTTATTCAAAAGAGGAAAACTACTTTCTGAGTATGATGAAGTATCAAACCGATCTTTCAAATCATCTTTTATATCACTATAAAAATCATTTGTTTGAATAGAATATATAAAAGAGTCTGTATCCATATAATTCAAACTTATCTTCTCCTCGTATTTAGATTGCATGTATCCGTAATGAAAATCGTACATTTTCCATTTTGCTAACTCCAGAACACAGAAACCTAAATAAATTGGCTTCGAGTAATATGTAGTAGTTTTATTCATTTGTATTGCCCACAATGATTCGGTAAATTGTGATATGCTATGGAAATTAGGTTTTGAAATCAATTCTCCAATTCCTAGATGATTGCGGTTAGTGCGACCCCATTCACTAACCAATCGTACATCTTTTCTTTTATCCACATTTTCCATGGTTTTACCATACACTGCATTATTTAATAATTTATAAAAATCTTTTTCAAAGGTATTTTTATATTTTTTTTCTATACTCTGTATTTAAATCAATATACGTTTTTAACCATGGTTTCTGTTTAAATTGGAGAATCCGATAAACTTTTTCCAAAACCAATCCATTATTTAAACATTGTTCTAGTGTTTTATAATGTATCACATATCTTTTCTTATTTGAAAGATCGGCTACCAATTTTTCATGCTTACTACCTCCAATAATTTTGTTTTCAGCACAAAATGGTAAATCATTATGACGATCATGACAGTTTACAGAGTAAGTCAAATCGACCTCATAAATATAACCTATTTCGGAATCAGGCGAAATATCCCTTGGATGTATAAAATCATTTGTCCAAGTAAAACCTCCATATGGGAGAGATTCTGACATAGCCCAACCGTAGAGGTTATTTGCATCTAAATATAAAATATATTCCGAAGGTTTTGTTGCATCATAATTACTTAAATACTTATGATTTGCTTTACTATATCTCTTACTACACTGAGTAAGGCCACTTCGAATCCCCCGTTTGATAAAATTATACATTTCTAGATCCGTTAGTAACTCTAGCTCAATTTGTGTATATTTTAACATAGCATCCCATGAAAGACCGGGGAATGTGTAATAATGAGATGGATCTAGATTATATATTCTCTTGCAAACACTTCGAAAGTTTTCTGTTAGCAAGAGTACATCAGTTCTTAGATATACTTTCATATAGTCCCGTAGAGTATTACAATTAAATTTTTCCCATACATTTTGAGCATGCACATAGTCTTCTTCTGAACATTGTTTATCATTTAGTTTACTGTAAAATAATTCAATTGATGAAAGTGCGTTTTCATTAAGCTTTTCAAATGTGTTAACATATTCATAAGGAAAAACACCCTTTCGCCTCATGAGGTTAAACTCTTCGGAATCTGAAAAACTTTTTCGAACTGACATCAAGTCATCGTCAGCTAAATTTGAAGCTAAAACATCTAAGCTTGATGCCATGAATCTATAAGAGTCTAAGAATCTTAGCTCGATTTTTTTCTGTTCTTTTTCTTTACGAACTTCATCAAGTTCTTTTTGAATTATAGAGTATGGAATATTTTTAGAAATTTTATCTCTACGTAATTCACTTAATAAATTCTCAATTTCCTCATCACTATAGATGCGTATTTTGTGAGACAAAGAAATATATTGTTCTTTATTCAATGGTAAAACATTTGTCTCACCTTCAAAATTCAATAAGTCTTTTACAAATAGATGACAATCATATGAAGAAAAGTTGTGAAAAAATATAGGTATGAATTTGGGGATTTTATAATTTAAATTGCATGAATTATGTGCTGCTCCTCTATATTTTCCTGACATATGACAGTGATCCCTAACAGTTGGTTCATTACCTAAAGTTTTGCCACATATATGACAATTTTTAGCACAATTGAAATTTTCTCTTTCTAAGGGAGTTAAGGTATGTATAGGAACAATTTTTTCATAGTGTTTTTTATAAATATCTTTACATTCCCTAATTAAATTACTAACAAAGTGTTTACCTACATTTACATCCTTACTACTATCTACAAAAAGTTTAAATCTATTTAAATTCTTATTAAAGCTACAGTTAATATTAAAAGCATATGCACACGGTATATGTTTATTAATAAAATTAGAACTACTTTGATTATTACTACTTACAGCTATATCTTCCTGTATACATTCAAAATCAGCATAGACGGTGAAGGGGACATCCATCTGCCTCTCAAAATGATTATAGCTAAGGAATGCTTTCTCCCCTTGCGGCATCTTTGTAATGCATCCAACACATTCTTTTGCTTTATGTATTGCCATTCTATCTGGCAAGTATGTATAGTAGAGGCATGCATTACAAATAAGCGTATGTCCGTGATGCAAGGATATTTGACCTGCTAGTAGTCTAGAAAGAAATTTAAAATATTAAAAACTGTAATTCCACAAATGGATAAAAAATTAAATAAAAACAATTGTAAAATATATTACCTTGATATATTTTTAATCAATATAAAATGATATTTTTCGCCACATTCACTCTCCAATAACATTAAATTTATATGCAGCTGCTTTTCTGTGCTTGTGATGTAGTAAGGTCCAATTGTGGTCTCTGATTTATGGTCATAGCCAAACACATTGATACTTATATCATAATTATTTTTTTCAAACATTTTAATATCTTTAATATCCGCTGGAAACTTCATGCCACTAAAATTCAATACCCGTCCACATTCCAAGCTAATCATTGCATTGGTTATGTCATCAATTCCATAAATCGATGGGCGGTATAAATTCTTTTTATCTCTCTTGTACAATGCTACTATTATACTCCAATTAAAACAAAAATTGTCGTTGTTTCTGACATTAATGCAGCATTTCTTTTTCGCCAGCTTTAATGGTGTAGGAACATATTGTGAACCAGAAATCGGCGATGCTTTGTTTATATTGATGTCCAGCCACTTGAGCTGAACGAGTGTCCACCCTGAATCTCTTTCCTGAAATTCAGACATTTTTGTTTTTATAGCTTCAATATGTATTTTTAAAGCTGTGTCCACATCATCTGCTCTTGATAAACGCATCATTTCCGTCACGTGATACATGACCGTTTCTGGTTTTAATTCATTAGCTGGCAATTTATATCGCGCTGCTAATTCCAGACTAGTATTCAATAGTTTTTTTAAAAGTTTATATCCTTCCTCTAAATAGCTTTCAACATTTAAATTGCTATCATTTTTAGGGAAACGATACGTTAAAAGGCGTGATTGAAACTTACTTTTCATTAAGTGAACTTTGCTTCTCACCGCCTTATATACATTCAATTTATGATGTATGTCTTCACAATGATTAAACCATTTCATTGATTCAACATCAATATTGCATTCCTCGCATTGTACCATAGATTTTTCCTCTATTTGTTGTAGTTTTAAGGGAGCATATGGAGCTGATTCCGAGCTTAGCTTACGCTTCCTGGACGCAGTGGACGTTGATGGTATATCCTCATCCTGTAGAGGCATTTGTCGGTTAACATCATGCAATTTCACATGATTTTTTTTTTCTATGTATGTTAAACATACATGAGAACAATAAATACAGGGAGTATGAATCTCTAGATGCATTTTTAGAGAATGGTTTGTGGTGTAATTGTTTCCACAAATATAACACACGAAACTTTTACAAGACATTTTTTTTCACTTATATTTAGCTGACTGACTGGCTTCTTAAGCAAACACGATATACTAATATTAAATTCTTAGCACTAGATACTTTATATAATTTTAGGACTAACCCTTTTGCGAAGTGTGTGTGTGTGTGTGTGTGTATGTAGCATGAAAACCACACTTATAAAAAGTATTTAAGTGTTCTACAAAGATACAAAATTTATTAAATTATATCAAAACTAATAAGCAATTAGCTGTCAAAATTTATTACTCTTTGAAAAAAATTCCCTTGATCGATATTCTTTCTATACACATACAATCATTACACAATTAAAGTATTTGACTGCAACTGTACTTTATTCTTCTTAAAAATCTTAAAAATATACATATCGCTTTTGTTTAACAAAAAAAAACCAAAAATCTAAATTTAATGAGCTTCTCCTAGATTGTTTATTATTCCTAATGTGTAAAATATTTATATTTCTATCTGTAACTCCACTTGTTAGCATGTTTTAACACTTATCAATATTTGTGTCTGCTGTGTTCATCTAGTCTATTTCTTTCATATATGTTTATGAGCTTGTACATTGCACTAAACCTTAATCTGAATATCACGCTCATCAATATGTCAACCTATATCAACTAACACTTCACATTTTAATTTTCATAATTAAGAACATTACCACATGCGTAAAAACACAACCGATCTCCACACTTCAAGAATTTATTACCCTTAAAAAATTTCATCTCACACACACATATATCCGTCCACTTCTTAGTCTCTATATACACAGTGCATTATTAGAAATAGTTATTATGCTTTTAAAACCAAATGACCTACATTTCTTTCCACACACATAAGATCATTACACTCATAAATTCTTACTCAACTTGTCAATCCCTTTTTACACTTTCTTCTTTTAAACGATCTATAAATTTTATGGCTTTTTAAAAATCATTATCTTTCACTTTTATTACACTCACACTAATTTATTACTTTAATGACCCCCATTCTTGACCTTTTTACCCTTAATTGCTTTTTAATGGCTTTTCCTACATTTGTGATAGTACTCCCTCCTACTATATACTTTGTTTCAATCAAAAAAACCGATGATACATGTTCTGCATTCCGATTCCACCAAACTATTTTTAAAAATCGATCAAAATTTTATTAAAAAGGAAGAGCTATGTGTTACTTGCAATATTAAATCACCACATGTGACAAAACAAATAGAAGATATTTATGTTGGCCATGAATGTGAAGAGTTGCTAAAGACCTTCCCAATATCAAAATCATACCAGATTAGGTCTGATTGCTTAAAGAAATACAAAAGAGACTGCCTTTGAAAAAACACTAAATTTTTCATGAAATGGAATTTTTGAATCCAAAAGTTTAATATTGATGCTAATCTTCTTACTCAAGAATGGCTAACCCTAGAATATAATTTTAACGAAGAAGAAAAAAAAAATCTCTTTCAAAGATGGATTTATAACTATTTTGGTCATATATAATAAAGTCCAAGAATTTTAATGATAATTTGGTATTCCCTTGCCTCTCAAAATTGACTAAAATTCTTTTGAGTTTACCACATGCCAATGCGGACGCAGAAAGTATATTTTCAATTGTTACCGACCTCCGTACAAAAAAAAAAATAAACTGAGTCACCAGGTTTTAAATTCCATGTGTGTTATTCGATCTCATTTACAACAAAAATTTTAAACTGTACAAGCTTCCGTTGTACAGAAAGTCATTTTAAAAAAGTGAATTCAGGAGTGCTTTACAACTGATTTTTTATATGTTACGTTTACAAACATATGTACATAGATTTTTATGTTTTTTTCTGTGTTTTACATAAGCTGCCTGAAGTTTGTATTACTTTTTGTTTGCTTGAAGTAAATAAAATTTACTATATTGAATTAATAATAAACTTTGAGTTTTACTTATAATTACTATAACGTAGGGAAAATTGTAGGTGAACAAATTTATTGTGGTAGGGAAATTTAGGAATTTTTTTATCAAACTGTAGGGAATTTAAAAAATTTCATCTGACATCACTGGTTGCTTTTTCGACAAAATAAATTTTGTATAGATTGTATTAATTAGTAAGAATAAATTTAGAAGTCATATGTTATTATTTTTGTTTCATTTGAACATAGAAACCCCACAAATTGGTGACCCCAACGTGAGTTGGATAAGACAAAAAATTACCTGAAAATGAATACAGGCCCTGGCGGTAGCACTGATGGAAAAGACAACACAAACATTACAACAGCGACAAACACCATGCCTAACGAATCCAGTTAAACAATAAATCGCCTGTCAGTTAAGGTTCCACCATTTTGGTCTGACCATGCCGAAATATGGTTGGCACAAGTTGAGGCTCAATTTGACGTCACTGCAATCACAAGCGACGTTGCAAAGTTCAATACGGTAGTCGCCGCAATAGAGTCCAACGTTCTTGCTAGAATATTAGAGGCGGTGTTGAATCCTCCGGATAATGGTAAATATGAAAAAAGAATTTCTGGAACGTTACTGCGAAAGTGAGCAGAAAAAAACAGAAGTTACTTTCGGAAGCACACTTAGGCGACAAACGTCCGACACTACTTCTGAACGAACTTAGTACACTGGCCAAGGATAAGGTAACGAACGATTTTTTGAAAACATTGTGGTTGCAACGTTTGCCGGCGCAGGTAAGGGCAATTTTGCAGGCATCAGACGCCGATTTAAATGAACTAGCGAGATTGGCGGATAAAATAATGGAAGTAGGCGAATTCCAGGATTTAGGTACTATAGCACCTCCAAGATCAGTGCATAGTGATGCTAACGAATTAGAAAAGCGCCTCGAACGCCTTACGCCCGCATACTAATTCACGATACCAACTCAAAACGAAAATTTTTAATAGACACGGGCGCAGACGTATCTGTGCTACCCGTTCTTCACTCAACAACAATTGGAGCAGAAGAACAACAAGTTTGTATGCAGCCAACGGCACTCCGATATAAACACGGCGTTTAAACTTATCTCTAGGACTATGGCGAAATTTTACTTGGACTTTCATTTTAGCGAATGTTAGCAATCCAATCATAGGATCAGATTTTTTTAAATTTTTCGACCTTCTAGTTGATG
This sequence comes from Phasia obesa, assembly GCA_949628195.1. Lineage (NCBI taxonomy): Eukaryota > Metazoa > Arthropoda > Insecta > Diptera > Tachinidae > Phasia > Phasia obesa. The sequence goes on along the minus strand of OX451216.1, from coordinate 105,527,855 downwards.
TGAAGTGTAGTAAACTAATCGATCGTACAACATTGCTAGAGTCAAAGGGAACACCAATACAACATAACTGTGTGCGCGTCCTTTCGAATGTCTTTTGTGGACCCTACGCGCAATTATTACATGAATTTAGAGATCTGGCTACAGTTAATGCTAACAGAAAGCCAACAAATACAAAAACCACACATTTCATCACAACTACAGGTGCACCAACTTTTGCTCGTGCACGACGACTTTCAGGCGAAAAATTAACAGCCGCAAACAAAAGAGTTTGAGTATTTGTTAGAGAAAGGAATTTGCAGACCATCGAAAAGCAACTGGGCGAGCCCACTACATTTGGTTAAAAAAGCCACGGGTGAGTGGCGGCCGTGTGGGGACTACCGTGCCTTAAACAACATTACAGTTCCGGACAGATACCCAATACCTTACCTACATGATGTGACAAATATTTTATATAACAAAGATTTTTTATGTAAAGGGATGGTAGAGAGTTTGTTATATTCACCGATCACAAACCTATCGTTTTCGCTTTTAGGCAAAAATGCGTCCCCCAGAAGAGCCCGTCAACTTGACTTTATTAGTCAATACACCACCAATATTCAACACTTGCCGGGAGCAGAAAACAACGTAGCTGATATGCTGTCACGCATAAATAGTATTACATATGATGTCAATTTTTTTGAAATTTCAACACAACAACAGTCTGATCCAGAACTTCGCAATATATAAAAAAAAGTAAGAACAACCCAATTACTCTTACGGAATTGATAATACCAGATTCGACAACAACACATTATATTGTAATATTTTAAATAATCGTATAAGGCCGTATGTACTAAAAAATCTACGTCAATATGTTATCAGCAAACTTCATTCTTTATCACATCCCGGGACTATGTTTGGCCTTCAATGTCAAAAGATGTGGCATCATTCGTTCGATCATGCATCCCTTGTCAAAAATCTAAAGTTTGCCGTCATACAAAAACACCATTAACCAATTATGCATCAGTCGACGCTCGTTTTGAGTATATTAACATTGACATTGTTTCGATACTGTTTAACATGCATCGACAGGTTTTCTAGATGGCCGCTGCAATACCGATTGTTGATATAACCGCACAAAACGTTGCCAGTACTTTAGTTAGCGGATGGATATCCACTTATGGTATTCCTCTACGTATCACCACGGATTTGGGACGCCAGTTTGAGTCCAAAGTTTTTAAAGAATTGATGGAGATTCTAGGAGTTAAACATTTACGCACGACGCCTTATCATCCCCAATCGAACGGAATTATTGAACGCTGGCACAGATCTTTGAAAGCAGCAATAAAGTGCTCTGAAGGAAAAAGCTGGAGTTCAGCCATACCGTTAATTTTACTTGGTATGCGTACAACAATTAAAAACAACATCGGGTTAAGCCCAGCACCTTTAAAAATTCCAGGAGGATTGCTAGTCCCTCGTATACAGAATTCGCTGAATCTCTTCGTAAAGCAATAATTGATTTACCTTCAACTAAGCCCAATGGCATGGAACCATACAGCACTTTGTACAACCAGCATTAAAGGATTGCAAATTCGTTTTTATCAGAGTTGATCGCATCAAGCCTCTTGAGCCAAACTACGAAGGGCCGTACAAGGTGTTATCTAGGCAGCGAGAAGCTAAAATATCAATCGATAGACTGAAAGCCGCTTTCATATATAACGATACGGCAGATACAGTGACAACGCAAAACAATAGCAGCGAAATGCCGGAACAAGGCAATTGTACTGAGGAAAAGCTGACACGGAAAAACGCTGAGCAAAGTCAAACAGTTAACCGAAAAAACGCTGAGTAAAGTCAAATAGTTAACCGGGAAAACGCTGAGCAAAGTCAAACAGTTAACGAGGATTAACAAAAACGAGTAACATCATCGGGCCGTCAGGTGCGTTTTCCCGCGAGGTATCGTTAGCCTGCTAACTAGGCCGGGGGTATTGTGGTCTAAACACGGTAGTCCGTAAAAAATCATTTTTCGCTGCTCAACACTAAAAATATACACCATTTTACTATCTCGTTTTTTTCTACAACCACGTTGCTTTTTCGACAAATTTAATTTTGTAAAGATTGTACTAATTAGTAAGAATAAATTTAGAAGTCATATGTTATTATTTTTTTGTTTTATTTGATCATAGAAACCCCACAGGTTTAAAGTTACATTAAATTTATTTTGCAAGTTCAGCGTCTGCATACCTGCACATGGGAATGCAACGTGATTAGCGTTTGGGAAACGGAAATTCCCGGGCGGGAAATGCTATAAACAAAAGCTATACAAATTTTTGCTAATTTCTCGGAAAACGGGAAATTTAAAATCATGAGTACATTAAAGAAAACACAGTGGTTTTTATTTTTAAATAAGCATTTCCTTTGCTATCACATAAATATTTGGTCGTTATTATGCTATGTAAAACAAGAATTTTTAAAATTGTAATATTTTTAGATATTAAAAATCTGTTATAGATCGTGCAAGACAAAATGTAAAACTATTTTAAAAAGTCCTCTAAAAACTGCCTGTCTGGAGAAATATAAGAAACAAGAATATGGCAAAGAGTCGCGTTTAATTCATGATGTAAAGGCAAAATAAGTATGGTTGAAATGATTCAATCGAAGAACGCAATTAAAAAAGTGTGATAGATTTCTATTGCGCAGAATTATGGGTTTCAGAATTTGTTTAGATCTTTGAAAATTTAGTGGCCGTTTTAAATCTCATTAAAGTTGCAGTAGAGGCCTTGAGCCGCAGGGTCATAATTTTGTTAATAGCAGATCTTATTATTCAGACCCTCTATGAGCAGCTTTTGGCTATTAATTCAACTCTTTCAAAAACGATGGTTGAATATAATAATAAATGAACAAAGGGATGTGTGACGTACAACACAAGACAACGATTAAATGTATACTGAGCTTTATTGTAACAAATGAATGTTATACATAGATTTACGTAAACGGTAGATATAATAAAGAGATGGAGAAAGAGAGAGAATGGAATATGGAGAACACAGGGTGTTCCCATTCTACACTTCATCTCCCCTTTTGTGTAGCAAATAAATTCCTTATATCGTTGTGGTGGTTTTATTGGGCGGCCATACCACGAAACTTTGCTGCCAGTGTCTGACGAAGCTGAGGTGGGGATGACATCAGATTCTGCTGGATACCTTTCCGGTCGAAGTTGTTTATCTTCTTCTATGATATTTGGTGTAACAGGTATATTTGTGGCGACTGTTTGTGGTGTAGGTATGGTAGCTTTTGTATGTGGATTGAATTTCTTCTCATTAGTTTTCCGTCATCTGTCTGTATAAAAACGATCGTTAGTTTGAATGTTTGATGGAATTTTTGTGTTTTTGTCGAAGTTTAATTTGTTTTTATTTCTAATTTTTAATATGTTCGATTGTACATTTCTTATTACTTTAGGTGTTAGGATTTTTTCGCTATCGGTATAGTACTTCTTGTAACTCGACTCATTAGCCTTTGATTTGGTGATTGCAAATCTTCAGTTCTTGGTGTATTTCTGTAGTTTAGTAGCGAAAGATGAATATCACTATTGTCTTTTGAACATTTTTTCAGCATCGCTTTCGCGGTTTGTACGTAGCTTTCGGCTAATCCGTTTGATCTGGGATAGTAAGGACTGGAAATTTGGTGTTGTATGCCCCAAGTTTGCGTGAAATCGTAAAATTCTTTCGATGAAAATTGTGGGCCGTTATCAGATTCAAGGACTGATGGAATTCCATGCGTGGCGAACCATGTTTTTAGACGTTTTATTATTTCTCCTGATGTTGAATGTTTCAGGAGTACGAAATCCATAAACCCAGAATAACTGTCAACAATTAGCAATTGGTTTTGACGGTTGGTAAGATTGACAAATTAGGCACTTTTCGATGAAATTTTTAATGTCATTGTGCATACCCACCCAGAATAAGACGGATCTGGCTCTACGTATGCTCCTTTGAGTACCCTGGTGCCCTGCATGAATTTGTGCTATAATTTCTTTTTGAAGTGAGTGGGGTATAATCGTTTTTGTAGATTTGTATAAAAAGCCATTGTCGTGAGCGAGATCGTTTCGGAAGTTAAAGAACTGCCGTGCTTCCTTTGGCACGTCATACATATTTGGAGTATAAAGTTTTTTAGTACTTGTAGTGTTGGATCAAGTTTAGTTTCAGTGATAATTTGTTCTTTTGTGGTGGTTGTGAATTTTGAAACTGAGTGTACTTCGATGTTTTCTTCGTCGGATGTAGTTTGCGTGTTCTCGCAGTCACGGCTTAAGGTGTCAGCTATGTTGATCTCTTTGGCCGTATTCTGTAAGTCGCTTAAGCTTAATCTCCATCGCTAAAAATATCTAAAATCTATTTAGAGATTTTTAGCTACAAATGCAATTCTGTAACGAGCATTGCTAAATTTAGCTATCTCTTAAAAATTAAATTAGCCGTATTTTTAGCGTTTGTTCTCATCGCTAAAATTCTCCTCTTTTGTATTCTCTAACAACTTAACAGCTGTTATTTGTCTCCTAAATGCTTAATTTTTAGCAATAAATATTTTGTGCTGCTAAAAAGTAAGTGCAATGTAAATATTTTGTAATTTAAATTTTTTTGAGATTGTTTTAATTTTATTTATCATGGAGGAAGTAAGCAAAATAATTACAAAAGTTTGTTTCGTTTAACTATTCTAAATATTATACTTCGCCGGTATAAGGCACTTAGATTGTTTAATAAATTTTTTTCTTTAATATTATGATTATTTATTTAAAAAATACAATAGCTCAATTCACAATCTTGTGCATTTAAGATTGTAAAATTAATCAAATGCAAAAATTTCTCAAGAATTGTGAACGGTTTTTTATTTCAGTTTGCAACACTTTTTCAAAACAAAAAATTTTCTGTAGGATTTTTTTAAAGAGGTTGTTTTCAACAAAGCTATTTCACACATTCTAATTAATAAAATATTTATTCAATTGCAAGCCAAGCGTGTATTGTCCAAAATTCTACGAAATTTTAGCTAAGAGATTAGAGTTACAGAATCCAAATTTAGCGACTTCGCTAAAATATTCGCCCAAATTAATTTTTAGCATTTTAGCGATCGAGATAGAAAATTAGCTACGATAATTACAGAATACGGGTGCTGTTCCTTTTTTGTATATAACTTTCGGAGAATATGGCATAACATAAAGTAAAATAGTCTGTAATCGTTGAGAGGCTGAGTGAATGGGTTTTTTAAAAATTGTCTCTAATGATTTGTGGTCGGATTCTATGATTAATTTTTTTCCGTAAATATACTCATAAAACTTTTCATAAAATAATGGAAGTAGGCGAATTCCAGGATTTAGGTACTATAGCACCTCCAAGATCAGTGCATAGTGATGCTAACGAATTAGAAAAGCGCCTCGAATGCCTTACGCCCGCATACTAATTCACGATACCAACTCAAAACGAAAATTTTTAATAGACACGGGCGCAGACGTATCTGTGCTACCCGTTCTTCACTCAACAACAATTGGAGCAGAAGAACAACAAGTTTGTATGCAGCCAACGGCACTCCGATACAAACACGGCGTTTAAACTTATCTCTAGGACTATGGCGAAATTTTACTTGGACTTTCATTTTAGCGAATGTTAGCAATCCAATCATAGGATCAGATTTTTTTAAATTTTTCGACCTTCTAGTTGATGTGAAGTGTAGTAAACTAATCGATCGTACAACATTGCTAGAGTCAAAGGGAACACCAATACAACATAACTGTGTGCGCGTCCTTTCGAATGTCTTTTGTGGACCCTACGCGCAATTATTACATGAATTTAGAGATCTGGCTACAGTTAATGCTAACAGAAAGCCAACAAATACAAAAACCACACATTTCATCACAACTACAGGTGCACCAACTTTTGCTCGTGCACGACGACTTTCAGGCGAAAAATTAACAGCCGCAAACAAAAGAGTTTGAGTATTTGTTAGAGAAAGGAATTTGCAGACCATCGAAAAGCAACTGGGCGAGCCCACTACATTTGGTTAAAAAAGCCACGGGTGAGTGGCGGCCGTGTGGGGACTACCGTGCCTTAAACAACATTACAGTTCCGGACAGATACCCAATACCTTACCTACATGATGTGACAAATATTTTATATAACAAAGATTTTTTATGTATAGGGATGGTAGAGAGTTTGTTATATTCACCGATCACAAACCTATCGTTTTCGCTTTTAGGCAAAAATGCGTCCCCCAGAAGAGCCCGTCAACTTGACTTTATTAGTCAATACACCACCAATATTCAACACTTGCCGGGAGCAGAAAACAACGTAGCTGATATGCTGTCACGCATAAATAGTATTACATATGATGTCAATTTTTTTGAAATTTCAACACAACAACAGTCTGATCCAGAACTTCGCAATATATAAAAAAAAGTAAGAACAACTCAATTACTCTTACGGAATTGATAATACCAGATTCGACAACAACACATTATATTGTAATATTTTAAATAATCGTATAAGGCCGTATGTACTAAAAAATCTACGTCAATCTGTTATCAGCAAACTTCATTCTTTATCACATCCCGGGACTATGTTTGGCCTTCAATGTCAAAAGATGTGGCATCATTCGTTCGATCATGCATCCCTTGTCAAAAATCTAAAGTTTGCCGTCATACAAAAACACCATTAACCAATTATGCATCAGTCGACGCTCGTTTTGAGTATATTAACATTGACATTGTTTCGATACTGTTTAACATGCATCGACAGGTTTTCTAGATGGCCGCTGCAATACCGATTGTTGATATAACCGCACAAAACGTTGCCAGTACTTTAGTTAGCGGATGGATATCCACTTATGGTATTCCTCTACGTATCACCACGGATTTGGGACGCCAGTTTGAGTCCAAAGTTTTTAAAGAATTGATGGAGATTCTAGGAGTTAAACATTTACGCACGACGCCTTATCATCCCCAATCGAACGGAATTATTGAACGCTGGCACAGATCTTTGAAAGCAGCAATAAAGTGCTCTGAAGGAAAAAGCTGGAGTTCAGCCATACCGTTAATTTTACTTGGTATGCGTACAACAATTAAAAACAACATCGGGTTAAGCCCAGCACCTTTAAAAATTCCAGGAGGATTGCTAGTCCCTCGTATACAGAATTCGCTGAATCTCTTCGTAAAGCAATAATTGATTTACCTTTAACTAAGCCCAATGGCATGGAACCATACAGCACTTTGTACAACCAGCATTAAAGGATTGCAAATTCGTTTTTATCAGAGTTGATCGCATCAAGCCTCTTGAGCCAAACTACGAAGGGCCGTACAAGGTGTTATCTAGGCAGCGAGAAGCTAAAATATCAATCGATAGACTGAAAGCCGCTTTCATATATAACGATACGGCAGATACAGTGACAACGCAAAACAATAGCAGCGAAATGCCGGAACAAGGCAATTGTACTGAGGAAAAGCTGACACGGAAAAACGCTGAGCAAAGTCAAACAGTTAACCGAAAAAACGCTGAGTAAAGTCAAATAGTTAACCGGGAAAACGCTGAGCAAAGTCAAACAGTTAACGAGGATTAACAAAAACGAGTAACATCATCGGGCCGTCAGGTACGTTTTCCCGCGAGGTATCGTTAGCCTGCTAACTAGGCCGGGGGTATTGTGGTCTAAACACGGTAGTCCGTAAAAAATCATTTTTCGCTGCTCAACACTAAAAATATACACCATTTTACTATCTCGTTTTTTTCTACAACCACGTTGCTTTTTCGACAAATTTAATTTTGTAAAGATTGTACTAATTAGTAAGAATAAATTTAGAAGTCATATGTTATTATTTTTTTGTTTTATTTGATCATAGAAACCCCACAGGTTTAAAGTTACATTAAATTTATTTTGCAAGTTCAGCGTCTGCATACCTGCACATGGGAATGCAACGTGATTAGGGTTTGGGAAACGGAAATTCCCGGGCGGGAAATGCTATAAACAAAAGCTATACAAATTTTTGCTAATTTCTCGGAAAACGGGAAATTTAAAATCATGAGTACATTAAAGAAAACACAGTGGTTTTTATTTTTAAATAAGCATTTCCTTTGCTATCACATAAATATTTGATCGTTATTATGCTATGTAAAACAAGAATTTTTAAAATTGTAATATTTTTAGATATTAAAAATCTGTTATAGATCGTGCAAGACAAAATGTAAAACTATTTTAAAAAGTCCTCTAAAAACTGCCTGTCTGGAGAAATATAAGAAACAAGAATATGGCAAAGAGTCGCGTTTAATTCATGATGTAAAGGCAAAATAAGTATGGTTGAAATGATTCAATCGAAGAACGCAATTAAAAAAGTGTGATAGATTTCTATTGCGCAGAATTATGGGTTTCAGAATTTGTTTAGATTTTTGAAAATTTAGTGGCCGTTTTAAATCGCATTAAAGTTGCAGTAGAGGCCTTGAGCCGCAGGGTCATAATTTTGTTAATAGCAGATCTTATTATTCAGACCCTCTATGAGCAGCTTTTGGCTATTAATTCAACTCTTTCAAAAACGATGGTTGAATATAATAATAAATGAACAAAGGGATGTGTGACGTACAACACAAGACAACGATTAAATGTATACTGAGCTTTATTGTAACAAATGAATGTTATACATAGATTTACGTAAACGGTAGATATAATAAAGAGATGGAGAAAGAGAGAGAATGGAATATGGAGAACACAGGGTGTTCCCATTCTACACTTCATCTCCCCTTTTGTGTAGCAAATAAATTCCTTATATCGTTGTGGTGGTTTTATTGGGCGGCCATACCACGAAACTTTGCTGCCAGTGTCTGACGAAGCTGAGGTGGGGATGACATCAGATTCTGCTGGATACCTTTCCGGTCGAAGTTGTTTATCTTCTTCTATGATATTTGGTGTAACAGGTATATTTGCGGCGACTGTTTGTGGTGTAGGTATGGTAGCTTTTGTATGTGGATTGAATTTCTTCTCATTAGTTTTCCGTCATCTGTCTGTATAAAAACGATCGTTAGTTTGAATGTTTGATGGAATTTTTGTGTTTTTGTCGAAGTTTAATTTGTTTTTATTTCTAATTTTTAATATGTTCGATTGTACATTTCTTATTACTTTAGGTGTTAGGATTTTTTCGCTATCGGTATAGTACTTCTTGTAACTCGACTCATTAGCCTTTGATTTGGTGATTGCAAATCTTCAGTTCTTGGTGTATTTCTGTAGTTTAGTAGCGAAAGATGAATATCACTATTGTCTTTTGAACATTTTTTCAGCATCGCTTTCGCGGTTTGTACGTAGCTTTCGGCTAATCCGTTTGATCTGGGATAGTAAGGACTGGAAATTTGGTGTTGTATGCCCCAAGTTTGTGTGAAATCGTAAAATTCTTTCGATGAAAATTGTGGGCCGTTATCAGATTCAAGGACTGATGGAATTCCATGCGTGGCGAACCATGTTTTTAGACGTTTTATTATTTCTCCTGATGTTGAATGTTTCAGGAGTACGAAATCCATAAACCCAGAATAACTGTCAACAATTAGCAATTGGTTTTGACGGTTGGTAAGATTGACAAATTAGGCACTTTTCGATGAAATTTTTAATGTCATTGTGCATACCCACCCAGAATAAGACGGATCTGGCTCTACGTATGCTCCTTTGAGTACCCTGGTGCCCTGCATGAATTTGTGCTATAATTTCTTTTTGAAGTGAGTGGGGTATAATCGTTTTTGTAGATTTGTATAAAAAGCCATTGTCGTGAGCGAGATCGTTTCGGAAGTTAAAGAACTGCCGTGCTTCCTTTGGCACGTCATACATATTTGGAGTATAAAGTTTTTTAGTACTTGTAGTGTTGGATCAAGTTTAGTTTCAGTGATAATTTGTTCTTTTGTGGTGGTTGTGAATTTTGAAACTGAGTGTACTTCGATGTTTTCTTCGTCGGATGTAGTTTGCGTGTTCTCGCAGTCACGGCTTAAGGTGTCAGCTATGTTGATCTCTTTGGCCGTATTCTGTAAGTCGCTTAAGCTTAATCTCCATCGCTAAAAATATCTAAAATCTATTTAGAGATTTTTAGCTACAAATGCAATTCTGTAACGAGCATTGCTAAATTTAGCTATCTCTTAAAAATTAAATTAGCCGTATTTTTAGCGTTTGTTCTCATCGCTAAAATTCTCCTCTTTTGTATTCTCTAACAACTTAACAGCTGTTATTTGTCTCCTAAATGCTTAATTTTTAGCAATAAATATTTTGTGCTGCTAAAAAGTAAGTGCAATGTAAATATTTTGTAATTTAAATTTTTTTGAGATTGTTTTAATTTTATTTATCATGGAGGAAGTAAGCAAAATAATTACAAAAGTTTGTTTCATTTAACTATTCTAAATATTATACTTCGCCGGTATAAGGCACTTAGATTGTTTAATAAATTTTTTTCTTTAATATTATGATTATTTATTTAAAAAATACAATAGCTCAATTCACAATCTTGTGCATTTAAGATTGTAAAATTAATCAAATGCAAAAATTTCTCAAGAATTGTGAACGGTTTTTTATTTCAGTTTGCAACACTTTTTCAAAACAAAAAATTTTCTGTAGGATTTTTTTAAAGAGGTTGTTTTCAACAAAGCTATTTCACACATTCTAATTAATAAAATATTTATTCAATTGCAAGCCAAGCGTGTATTGTCCAAAATTCTACGAAATTTTAGCTAAGAGATTAGAGTTACAGAATCCAAATTTAGCGACTTCGCTAAAATATTCGCCCAAATTAATTTTTAGCATTTTAGCGATCGAGATAGAAAATTAGCTACGATAATTACAGAATACGGGTGCTGTTCCTTTTTTGTATATAACTTTCGGAGAATATGGCATAACATAAAGTAAAATAGTCTGTAATCGTTGAGAGGCTGAGTGAATGGGTTTTTTAAAAATTATCTCTAATGATTTGTGGTCGGATTCTATGATTAATTTTTTTCCGTAAATATACTCATAAAACTTTTCATAAAATAATGGAAGTAGGCGAATTCCAGGATTTAGGTACTAGTGCATAGTGATGCTAACGAATTAGAAAAGCGCCTCGAACGCCTTACGCCCGCATACTAATTCACGATACCAACTCAAAACGAAAATTTTTAATAGACACGGGCGCAGACGTATCTGTGCTACCCGTTCTTCACTCAACAACAATTGGAGCAGAAGAACAACAAGTTTGTATGCAGCCAACGGCACTCCGATACAAACACGGCGTTTAAACTTATCTCTAGGACTATGGCGAAATTTTACTTGGACTTTCATTTTAGCGAATGTTAGCAATCCAATCATAGGATCAGATTTTTTTAAATTTTTCGACCTTCTAGTTGATGTGAAGTGTAGTAAACTAATCGATCGTACAACATTGCTAGAGTCAAAGGGAACACCAATACAACATAACTGTGTGCGCGTCCTTTCGAATGTCTTTTGTGGACCCTACGCGCAATTATTACATGAATTTAGAGATCTGGCTACAGTTAATGCTAACAGAAAGCCAACAAATACAACCACACATTTCATCACAACTACAGGTGCACCAACTTTTGCTCGTGCACGACGACTTTCAGGCGAAAAATTAACAGCCGCAAACAAAAGAGTTTGAGTATTTGTTAGAGAAAGGAATTTGCAGACCATCGAAAAGCAACTGGGCGAGCCCACTACATTTGGTTAAAAAAGCCACGGGTGAGTGGCGGCCGTGTGGGGACTACCGTGCCTTAAACAACATTACAGTTCCGGACAGATACCCAATACCTTACCTACATGATGTGACAAATATTTTATATAACAAAGATTTTTTATGTATAGGGATGGTAGAGAGTTTGTTATATTCACCGATCACAAACCTATCGTTTTCGCTTTTAGGCAAAAATGCGTCCCCCAGAAGAGCCCGTCAACTTGACTTTATTAGTCAATACACCACCAATATTCAACACTTGCCGGGAGCAGAAAACAACGTAGCTGATATGCTGTCACGCATAAATAGTATTACATATGATGTCAATTTTTTTGAAATTTCAACACAACAACAGTCTGATCCAGAACTTCGCAATATATAAAAAAAAGTAAGAACAACTCAATTACTCTTACGGAATTGATAATACCAGATTCGACAACAACACATTATATTGTAATATTTTAAATAATCGTATAAGGCCGTATGTACTAAAAAATCTACGTCAATCTGTTATCAGCAAACTTCATTCTTTATCACATCCCGGGACTATGTTTGGCCTTCAATGTCAAAAGATGTGGCATCATTCGTTCGATCATGCATCCCTTGTCAAAAATCTAAAGTTTGCCGTCATACAAAAACACCATTAACCAATTATGCATCAGTCGACGCTCGTTTTGAGTATATTAACATTGACATTGTTTCGATACTGTTTAACATGCATCGACAGGTTTTCTAGATGGCCGCTGCAATACCGATTGTTGATATAACCGCACAAAACGTTGCCAGTACTTTAGTTAGCGGATGGATATCCACTTATGGTATTCCTCTACGTATCACCACGGATTTGGGACGCCAGTTTGAGTCCAAAGTTTTTAAAGAATTGATGGAGATTCTAGGAGTTAAACATTTACGCACGACGCCTTATCATCCCCAATCGAACGGAATTATTGAACGCTGGCACAGATCTTTGAAAGCAGCAATAAAGTGCTCTGAAGGAAAAAGCTGGAGTTCAGCCATACCGTTAATTTTACTTGGTATGCGTACAACAATTAAAAACAACATCGGGTTAAGCCCAGCACCTTTAAAAATTCCAGGAGGATTGCTAGTCCCTCGTATACAGAATTCGCTGAATCTCTTCGTAAAGCAATAATTGATTTACCTTTAACTAAGCCCAATGGCATGGAACCATACAGCACTTTGTACAACCAGCATTAAAGGATTGCAAATTCGTTTTTATCAGAGTTGATCGCATCAAGCCTCTTGAGCCAAACTACGAAGGGCCGTACAAGGTGTTATCTAGGCAGCGAGAAGCTAAAATATCAATCGATAGACTGAAAGCCGCTTTCATATATAACGATACGGCAGATACAGTGACAACGCAAAACAATAGCAGCGAAATGCCGGAACAAGGCAATTGTACTGAGGAAAAGCTGACACGGAAAAACGCTGAGCAAAGTCAAACAGTTAACCGAAAAAACGCTGAGTAAAGTCAAATAGTTAACCGGGAAAACGCTGAGCAAAGTCAAACAGTTAACGAGGATTAACAAAAACGAGTAACATCATCGGGCCGTCAGGTACGTTTTCCCGCGAGGTATCGTTAGCCTGCTAACTAGGCTAGGCTAGGGGTATTGTGGTCTAAACACGGTAGTCCGTAAAAAATCATTTTTCGCTGCTCAACACTAAAAATATACACCATTTTACTATCTCGTTTTTTTCTACAACCACGTTGCTTTTTCGACAAATTTAATTTTGTAAAGATTGTACTAATTAGTAAGAATAAATTTAGAAGTCATATGTTATTATTTTTTTGTTTTATTTGATCATAGAAACCCCACAGGTTTAAAGTTACATTAAATTTATTTTGCAAGTTCAGCGTCTGCATACCTGCACATGGGAATGCAACGTGATTAGGGTTTGGGAAACGGAAATTCCCGGGCGGGAAATGCTATAAACAAAAGCTATACAAATTTTTGCTAATTTCTCGGAAAACGGGAAATTTAAAATCATGAGTACATTAAAGAAAACACAGTGGTTTTTATTTTTAAATAAGCATTTCCTTTGCTATCACATAAATATTTGATCGTTATTATGCTATGTAAAACAAGAATTTTTAAAATTGTAATATTTTTAGATATTAAAAATCTGTTATAGATCGTGCAAGACAAAATGTAAAACTATTTTAAAAAGTCCTCTAAAAACTGCCTGTCTGGAGAAATATAAGAAACAAGAATATGGCAAAGAGTCGCGTTTAATTCATGATGTAAAGGCAAAATAAGTATGGTTGAAATGATTCAATCGAAGAACGCAATTAAAAAAGTGTGATAGATTTCTATTGCGCAGAATTATGGGTTTCAGAATTTGTTTAGATTTTTGAAAATTTAGTGGCCGTTTTAAATCTCATTAAAGTTGCAGTAGAGGCCTTGAGCCGCAGGGTCATAATTTTGTTAATAGCAGATCTTATTATTCAGACCCTCTATGAGCAGCTTTTGGCTATTAATTCAACTCTTTCAAAAACGATGGTTGAATATAATAATAAATGAACAAAGGGATGTGTGACGTACAACACAAGACAACGATTAAATGTATACTGAGCTTTATTGTAACAAATGAATGTTATACATAGATTTACGTAAACGGTAGATATAATAAAGAGATGGAGAAAGAGAGAGAATGGAATATGGAGAACACAGGGTGTTCCCATTCTACACTTCATCTCCCCTTTTGTGTAGCAAATAAATTCCTTATATCGTTGTGGTGGTTTTATTGGGCGGCCATACCACGAAACTTTGCTGCCAGTGTCTGACGAAGCTGAGGTGGGGATGACATCAGATTCTGCTGGATACCTTTCCGGTCGAAGTTGTTTATCTTCTTCTATGATATTTGGTGTAACTGGTATATTTGCGGCGACTGTTTGTGGTGTAGGTATGGTAGCTTTTGTATGTGGATTGAATTTCTTCTCATTAGTTTTCCGTCATCTGTCTGTATAAAAACGATCGTTAGTTTGAATGTTTGATGGAATTTTTGTGTTTTTGTCGAAGTTTAATTTGTTTTTATTTCTAATTTTTAATATGTTCGATTGTACATTTCTTATTACTTTAGGTGTTAGGATTTTTTCGCTATCGGTATAGTACTTCTTGTAACTCGACTCATTAGCCTTTGATTTGGTGATTGCAAATCTTCAGTTCTTGGTGTATTTCTGTAGTTTAGTAGCGAAAGATGAATATCACTATTGTCTTTTGAACATTTTTTCAGCATCGCTTTCGCGGTTTGTACGTAGCTTTCGGCTAATCCGTTTGATCTGGGATAGTAAGGACTGGAAATTTGGTGTTGTATGCCCCAAGTTTGTGTGAAATCGTAAAATTCTTTCGATGAAAATTGTGGGCCGTTATCAGATTCAAGGACTGATGGAATTCCATGCGTGGCGAACCATGTTTTTAGACGTTTTATTATTTCTCCTGATGTTGAATGTTTCAGGAGTACGAAATCCATAAACCCAGAATAACTGTCAACAATTAGCAATTGGTTTTGACGGTTGGTAAGATTGACAAATTAGGCACTTTTCGATGAAATTTTTAATGTCATTGTGCATACCCACCCAGAATAAGACGGATCTGGCTCTACGTATGCTCCTTTGAGTACCCTGGTGCCCTGCATGAATTTGTGCTATAATTTCTTTTTGAAGTGAGTGGGGTATAATCGTTTTTGTAGATTTGTATAAAAAGCCATTGTCGTGAGCGAGATCGTTTCGGAAGTTAAAGAACTGCCGTGCTTCCTTTGGCACGTCATACATATTTGGAGTATAAAGTTTTTTAGTACTTGTAGTGTTGGATCAAGTTTAGTTTCAGTGATAATTTGTTCTTTTGTGGTGGTTGTGAATTTTGAAACTGAGTGTACTTCGATGTTTTCTTCGTCGGATGTAGTTTGCGTGTTCTCGCAGTCACGGCTTAAGGTGTCAGCTATGTTGATCTCTTTGGACGTATTCTGTAAGTCGCTTAAGCTTAATCTCCATCGCTAAAAATATCTAAAATCTATTTAGAGATTTTTAGCTACAAATGCAATTCTGTAACGAGCATTGCTAAATTTAGCTATCTCTTAAAAATTAAATTAGCCGTATTTTTAGCGTTTGTTCTCATCGCTAAAATTCTCCTCTTTTGTATTCTCTAACAACTTAACAGCTGTTATTTGTCTCCTAAATGCTTAATTTTTAGCAATAAATATTTTGTGCTGCTAAAAAGTAAGTGCAATGTAAATATTTTGTAATTTAAATTTTTTTGAGATTGTTTTAATTTTATTTATCATGGAGGAAGTAAGCAAAATAATTACAAAAGTTTGTTTCGTTTAACTATTCTAAATATTATACTTCGCCGGTATAAGGCACTTAGATTGTTTAATAAATTTTTTTCTTTAATATTATGATTATTTATTTAAAAAGTACAATAGCTCAATTCACAATCTTGTGCATTTAAGATTGTAAAATTAATCAAATGCAAAAATTTCTCAAGAATTGTGAACGGTTTTTTATTTCAGTTTGCAACACTTTTTCAAAACAAAAAATTTTCTGTAGGATTTTTTTAAAGAGGTTGTTTTCAACAAAGCTATTTCACACATTCTAATTAATAAAATATTTATTCAATTGCAAGCCAAGCGTGTATTGTCCAAAATTCTACGAAATTTTAGCTAAGAGATTAGAGTTACAGAATCCAAATTTAGCGACTTCGCTAAAATATTCGCCCAAATTAATTTTTAGCATTTTAGCGATCGAGATAGAAAATTAGCTACGATAATTACAGAATACGGGTGCTGTTCCTTTTTTGTATATAACTTTCGGAGAATATGGCATAACATAAAGTAAAATAGTCTGTAATCGTTGAGAGGCTGAGTGAATGGGTTTTTTAAAAATTGTCTCTAATGATTTGTGGTCGGATTCTATGATTAATTTTTTTCCGTAAATATACTCATAAAACTTTTCATAAAATAATGGAAGTAGGCGAATTCCAGGATTTAGGTACTAGTGCATAGTGATGCTAACGAATTAGAAAAGCGCCTCGAACGCCTTACGCCCGCATACTAATTCACGATACCAACTCAAAACGAAAATTTTTAATAGACACGGGCGCAGACGTATCTGTGCTACCCGTTCTTCACTCAACAACAATTGGAGCAGAAGAACAACAAGTTTGTATGCAGCCAACGGCACTCCGATACAAACACGGCGTTTAAACTTATCTCTAGGACTATGGCGAAATTTTACTTGGACTTTCATTTTAGCGAATGTTAGCAATCCAATCATAGGATCAGATTTTTTTAAATTTTTCGACCTTCTAGTTGATGTGAAGTGTAGTAAACTAATCGATCGTACAACATTGCTAGAGTCAAAGGGAACACCAATACAACATAACTGTGTGCGCGTCCTTTCGAATGTCTTTTGTGGACCCTACGCGCAATTATTACATGAATTTAGAGATCTGGCTACAGTTAATGCTAACAGAAAGCCAACAAATACAACCACACATTTCATCACAACTACAGGTGCACCAACTTTTGCTCGTGCACGACGACTTTCAGGCGAAAAATTAACAGCCGCAAACAAAAGAGTTTGAGTATTTGTTAGAGAAAGGAATTTGCAGACCATCGAAAAGCAACTGGGCGAGCCCACTACATTTGGTTAAAAAAGCCACGGGTGAGTGGCGGCCGTGTGGGGACTACCGTGCCTTAAACAACATTACAGTTCCGGACAGATACCCAATACCTTACCTACATGATGTGACAAATATTTTATATAACAAAGATTTTTTATGTATAGGGATGGTAGAGAGTTTGTTATATTCACCGATCACAAACCTATCGTTTTCGCTTTTAGGCAAAAATGCGTCCCCCAGAAGAGCCCGTCAACTTGACTTTATTAGTCAATACACCACCAATATTCAACACTTGCCGGGAGCAGAAAACAACGTAGCTGATATGCTGTCACGCATAAATAGTATTACATATGATGTCAATTTTTTTGAAATTTCAACACAACAACAGTCTGATCCAGAACTTCGCAATATATAAAAAAAAGTAAGAACAACTCAATTACTCTTACGGAATTGATAATACCAGATTCGACAACAACACATTATATTGTAATATTTTAAATAATCGTATAAGGCCGTATGTACTAAAAAATCTACGTCAATCTGTTATCAGCAAACTTCATTCTTTATCACATCCCGGGACTATGTTTGGCCTTCAATGTCAAAAGATGTGGCATCATTCGTTCGATCATGCATCCCTTGTCAAAAATCTAAAGTTTGCCGTCATACAAAAACACCATTAACCAATTATGCATCAGTCGACGCTCGTTTTGAGTATATTAACATTGACATTGTTTCGATACTGTTTAACATGCATCGACAGGTTTTCTAGATGGCCGCTGCAATACCGATTGTTGATATAACCGCACAAAACGTTGCCAGTACTTTAGTTAGCGGATGGATATCCACTTATGGTATTCCTCTACGTATCACCACGGATTTGGGACGCCAGTTTGAGTCCAAAGTTTTTAAAGAATTGATGGAGATTCTAGGAGTTAAACATTTACGCACGACGCCTTATCATCCCCAATCGAACGGAATTATTGAACGCTGGCACAGATCTTTGAAAGCAGCAATAAAGTGCTCTGAAGGAAAAAGCTGGAGTTCAGCCATACCGTTAATTTTACTTGGTATGCGTACAACAATTAAAAACAACATCGGGTTAAGCCCAGCACCTTTAAAAATTCCAGGAGGATTGCTAGTCCCTCGTATACAGAATTCGCTGAATCTCTTCGTAAAGCAATAATTGATTTACCTTTAACTAAGCCCAATGGCATGGAACCATACAGCACTTTGTACAACCAGCATTAAAGGATTGCAAATTCGTTTTTATCAGAGTTGATCGCATCAAGCCTCTTGAGCCAAACTACGAAGGGCCGTACAAGGTGTTATCTAGGCAGCGAGAAGCTAAAATATCAATCGATAGACTGAAAGCCGCTTTCATATATAACGATACGGCAGATACAGTGACAACGCAAAACAATAGCAGCGAAATGCCGGAACAAGGCAATTGTACTGAGGAAAAGCTGACACGGAAAAACGCTGAGCAAAGTCAAACAGTTAACCGAAAAAACGCTGAGTAAAGTCAAATAGTTAACCGGGAAAACGCTGAGCAAAGTCAAACAGTTAACGAGGATTAACAAAAACGAGTAACATCATCGGGCCGTCAGGTACGTTTTCCCGCGAGGTATCGTTAGCCTGCTAACTAGGCCGGGGGTATTGTGGTCTAAACACGGTAGTCCGTAAAAAATCATTTTTCGCTGCTCAACACTAAAAATATACACCATTTTACTATCTCGTTTTTTTCTACAACCACGTTGCTTTTTCGACAAATTTAATTTTTTAAAGATTGTACTAATTAGTAAGAATAAATTTAGAAGTCATATGTTATTATTTTTTTGTTTTATTTGATCATAGAAACCCCACAGGTTTAAAGTTACATTAAATTTATTTTGCAAGTTCAGCGTCTGCATACCTGCACATGGGAATGCAACGTGATTAGGGTTTGGGAAACGGAAATTCCCGGGCGGGAAATGCTATAAACAAAAGCTATACAAATTTTTGCTAATTTCTCGGAAAACGGGAAATTTAAAATCATGAGTACATTAAAGAAAACACAGTGGTTTTTATTTTTAAATAAGCATTTCCTTTGCTATCACATAAATATTTGATCGTTATTATGCTATGTAAAACAAGAATTTTTAAAATTGTAATATTTTTAGATATTAAAAATCTGTTATAGATCGTGCAAGACAAAATGTAAAACTATTTTAAAAAGTCCTCTAAAAACTGCCTGTCTGGAGAAATATAAGAAACAAGAATATGGCAAAGAGTCGCGTTTAATTCATGATGTAAAGGCAAAATAAGTATGGTTGAAATGATTCAATCGAAGAACGCAATTAAAAAAGTGTGATAGATTTCTATTGCGCAGAATTATGGGTTTCAGAATTTGTTTAGATTTTTGAAAATTTAGTGGCCGTTTTAAATCTCATTAAAGTTGCAGTAGAGGCCTTGAGCCGCAGGGTCATAATTTTGTTAATAGCAGATCTTATTATTCAGACCCTCTATGAGCAGCTTTTGGCTATTAATTCAACTCTTTCAAAAACGATGGTTGAATATAATAATAAATGAACAAAGGGATGTGTGACGTACAACACAAGACAACGATTAAATGTATACTGAGCTTTATTGTAACAAATGAATGTTATACATAGATTTACGTAAACGGTAGATATAATAAAGAGATGGAGAAAGAGAGAGAATGGAATATGGAGAACACAGGGTGTTCCCATTCTACACTTCATCTCCCCTTTTGTGTAGCAAATAAATTCCTTATATCGTTGTGGTGGTTTTATTGGGCGGCCATACCACGAAACTTTGCTGCCAGTGTCTGACGAAGCTGAGGTGGGGATGACATCAGATTCTGCTGGATACCTTTCCGGTCGAAGTTGTTTATCTTCTTCTATGATATTTGGTGTAACTGGTATATTTGCGGCGACTGTTTGTGGTGTAGGTATGGTAGCTTTTGTATGTGGATTGAATTTCTTCTCATTAGTTTTCCGTCATCTGTCTGTATAAAAACGATCGTTAGTTTGAATGTTTGATGGAATTTTTGTGTTTTTGTCGAAGTTTAATTTGTTTTTATTTCTAATTTTTAATATGTTCGATTGTACATTTCTTATTACTTTAGGTGTTAGGATTTTTTCGCTATCGGTATAGTACTTCTTGTAACTCGACTCATTAGCCTTTGATTTGGTGATTGCAAATCTTCAGTTCTTGGTGTATTTCTGTAGTTTAGTAGCGAAAGATGAATATCACTATTGTCTTTTGAACATTTTTTCAGCATCGCTTTCGCGGTTTGTACGTAGCTTTCGGCTAATCCGTTTGATCTGGGATAGTAAGGACTGGAAATTTGGTGTTGTATGCCCCAAGTTTGTGTGAAATCGTAAAATTCTTTCGATGAAAATTGTGGGCCGTTATCAGATTCAAGGACTGATGGAATTCCATGCGTGGCGAACCATGTTTTTAGACGTTTTATTATTTCTCCTGATGTTGAATGTTTCAGGAGTACGAAATCCATAAACCCAGAATAACTGTCAACAATTAGCAATTGGTTTTGACGGTTGGTAAGATTGACAAATTAGGCACTTTTCGATGAAATTTTTAATGTCATTGTGCATACCCACCCAGAATAAGACGGATCTGGCTCTACGTATGCTCCTTTGAGTACCCTGGTGCCCTGCATGAATTTGTGCTATAATTTCTTTTTGAAGTGAGTGGGGTATAATCGTTTTTGTAGATTTGTATAAAAAGCCATTGTCGTGAGCGAGATCGTTTCGGAAGTTAAAGAACTGCCGTGCTTCCTTTGGCACGTCATACATATTTGGAGTATAAAGTTTTTTAGTACTTGTAGTGTTGGATCAAGTTTAGTTTCAGTGATAATTTGTTCTTTTGTGGTGGTTGTGAATTTTGAAACTGAGTGTACTTCGATGTTTTCTTCGTCGGATGTAGTTTGCGTGTTCTCGCAGTCACGGCTTAAGGTGTCAGCTATGTTGATCTCTTTGGACGTATTCTGTAAGTCGCTTAAGCTTAATCTCCATCGCTAAAAATATCTAAAATCTATTTAGAGATTTTTAGCTACAAATGCAATTCTGTAACGAGCATTGCTAAATTTAGCTATCTCTTAAAAATTAAATTAGCCGTATTTTTAGCGTTTGTTCTCATCGCTAAAATTCTCCTCTTTTGTATTCTCTAACAACTTAACAGCTGTTATTTGTCTCCTAAATGCTTAATTTTTAGCAATAAATATTTTGTGCTGCTAAAAAGTAAGTGCAATGTAAATATTTTGTAATTTAAATTTTTTTGAGATTGTTTTAATTTTATTTATCATGGAGGAAGTAAGCAAAATAATTACAAAAGTTTGTTTCGTTTAACTATTCTAAATATTATACTTCGCCGGTATAAGGCACTTAGATTGTTTAATAAATTTTTTTCTTTAATATTATGATTATTTATTTAAAAAATACAATAGCTCAATTCACAATCTTGTGCATTTAAGATTGTAAAATTAATCAAATGCAAAAATTTCTCAAGAATTGTGAACGGTTTTTTATTTCAGTTTGCAACACTTTTTCAAAACAAAAAATTTTCTGTAGGATTTTTTTAAAGAGGTTGTTTTCAACAAAGCTATTTCACACATTCTAATTAATAAAATATTTATTCAATTGCAAGCCAAGCGTGTATTGTCCAAAATTCTACGAAATTTTAGCTAAGAGATTAGAGTTACAGAATCCAAATTTAGCGACTTCGCTAAAATATTCGCCCAAATTAATTTTTAGCATTTTAGCGATCGAGATAGAAAATTAGCTACGATAATTACAGAATACGGGTGCTGTTCCTTTTTTGTATATAACTTTCGGAGAATATGGCATAACATAAAGTAAAATAGTCTGTAATCGTTGAGAGGCTGAGTGAATGGGTTTTTTAAAAATTGTCTCTAATGATTTGTGGTCGGATTCTATGATTAATTTTTTTCCGTAAATATACTCATAAAACTTTTCACAGGCAAAACATATTGCAGTTGCTTCCCTTTCAATTTGCTTGTAGTTTTGATGAGCTTTAGATAATGCTCTTGACGCGTATGCTACTGGTTGGTCGTTTTGTAGCAGAGCTGCGCCTATACAACCAAATCCACTGAATATCCTTTTTAAGAAGTTCTCGAAGAGGTGCTGTGAATTCTGAGAAGTTGGGAATAAATTTTCATAGGTATGTAGCCATTCCTAGAATTTTTTGAAGCTGTGTACGATTTTCTGGATTTCAGCTTATTGATCACTGCGATTTTATGTGGGTCAGCCGAGATTCCCTCTGAGGTTAGTAGGTGATCTAAAAATTTTACTTTATTTACATTAAATACACATTTGTCTTTATTAAGTTTCAAAACTGCGGTGGTTAGCTTTTTAATAACGTTTTCTGTTTGTTTTTCTAATTGTTTCTTGGTTTCTGCATGAATTAGTATGTCGTCCACAGATACCTCTGTGTTAGTCATATTTTCCAATAACTGCGACATTAGCTGTTGAAATACTTCGGGGGCTAATGCGAGTCCAAATGGTAAACGTTTATATGAATAACGACCCCAAGGAGTAGCCATTGTTAAATATTGTTGTGTTTGCTTACTTACTTCTATTTGCCAAAACCCTTTTTTACAATCTAATAATGTAAACCATTTAGAATTTTTAATATTAGCTGTGATTTCTTCAATGGTTTTTAATGGGGTGGTAACGTCTGGGTATATATTTATTTATATCAGTTGGGTCAATGCATACACGAATCTTACCTTTTTGTTTTACAACTACCATTGGCGAAACTACTGGGGTTATTTCATCAGTTTTTTTCAGCACTCCCAGTTTAAACATGTTATCAATTTCCTTCTTGACGGACTCTTTTATGGTATGTGGTATTCTTCGTAGGATTTTCTACTAAATCGATGTCATATACAAAATTTTTCTTTTCCTAGTCCGTCGAATATATTGGGGTCAAATTTAACCTCGTTTACTCTAATGATTAGCGCAAACCGTTCACAATCTTCCTTACCGAGCAGTGGCGCTAAATTTGGAAAGTCTTGTACAACTAAAAATTTCGTTTTATGGCATTTGTTTCGAACAATGCAATTTAACATAATATCTATTTCTTTTTATTTACGAGGCTTAACTGTATTATATTACCTTCTGCAGCTGAATCCAACTTGAATTTTATTTTTTTATTATCCACGATTATCTCTTCGTACCAGCTTTTGTTGTCGTCTTTGTTTGTTTCTGATGTTTTAACTGTCAAAACAAACAAGTCGCTGTCACCGTCATAGTCAACGTTTTCATTCTGCTGCAGATCATTCACATTTGTTCTGTCGCATCGTTCACTTTTATAACAAAACTTAGCGAAGTGTCCCTCTTGCTGGCAGTTTCTGCATTTGTTGTTGTATGCTGGGCAATTTCGACTTTCATATTTTTTTCCGCATCGTTTACGGTCATAAAATAGCCCATTTCTTCGATCTGTTTCAACACTTTTTGGCTTTGCATATTTTCTTATTGCTTCTACTTTAACTTCATCTTTTTTATGTAGTTCTTTCAATTGCTATGTTGCCATTTCACTAGCTTTGCAAGTTTTTATAGCTCTTTCTAAATCAATATCACCTTCTGAGAGTAACTTCTCTCTAACTGTATCGCTTTCAATACCAACCCCAATTGTAGCCCGTAATAGAGAATCCTCTATACTTCCAAAGTCACACTTTTTTGTCTGGTTTTTTATTTTTGTAAAAAATTCCTCAAACGTCTCAGCTTCGTGTTGATATAACGTATTAAAAGTATACCTTTCAAAAGTAACACTTATTTTTGGTGCGAAGTATTCTTCAAACTTTTTATTTATTATTTCAATGCTTTTCTGTTCACTTAGTGTTAATGAAAAGGAGTTGAAAATATTGATAGCCTTTGAACCAATTGACGACATAAATGTAGCAACCTGAATTTCTGCAGGTTTGCTTTCCATTTGCACGGCCGTCTCAAACCATTTATATTGTTGTATCCAATTTTTCCAGGATGTAGATACATTATTATCTGTTATTTGCAAAGGTTTTGGGGGCTTAACGTATGATGACGTTGTCCCTTGTTGGTCATTATCACCCGCCATAGCACAGTAATTACTCTGACACCATGTGACGTAAAACACAAGACAACGATTAAATGTATACTGAGCTTTATTGTAACAAATGCATGTTATACATAGATTTACGTAAACAGTAGATATAATAAAGAGATGGAGAAAGAGAGAGAATGGAAGATGGAGAATACAGGGTGTTCCCATTCTACATTACAAAAATTGATAATGTGCAAAAAAATGTCATAAAACTTTATTCAGCACAATTGTTCAACAGATTATTGAAGCCACTCGAATCTGTAGAACCGTGAACTACAAGAAATTTTTATACGCACTAACAGTTCTAAAATCATATTTTGTAAAAAAATAATTATTGAAATACTTTTATTTTTGTCACCTGAATTGTTTTTAAGTTTTATAAACTGTTAATACTAATATTTAGTCGTTATATGCGTTCTTTTTTATGTTTTATTAAAACTATGAATTTTTCCCGGGAATCCCGGGAATGCGAATATTTTTTTCCCGTTTCCCGGAAAATGAAAAAGTCCGGGAAATCTCAAACCCTAATTGTAACATGTCTGTATGTTGTGAAAATTCCGTACAAGCGGTTCCTTAGAAAAAATGTCACATATTCATAACATTCATAAATCATTTTTTGTGAGTTTTGCGCCGTCTAGCGGCAATAATTTGTACTAACTATATTCAGCAATTTAAAATGTAAATGTCATTAAAATTTTTTTTTTTTTTTGAAAAAGTACACAAACGGACATATTATTGATAACACTAAGAGAGATGCTCTTATCAATTATTCATATATACTAAAAGTGGTTTTACACGACGTGTATTTGTCATATGACGTGTCACTTTTCCATGTGTAAATTCTACACACGTCGTGTGAACCCTTTCAATGTGTACAATACATATGACATTTTTCATTTAGAAGGTGTTCTATTTTGATGTGACAAAGCATCTGACATCCTGTAATACCAACTTGATATTTTGCTATTTTAGGTTTTTTGTAGTACCAAAAGCACTAAAAGCGTGGCAAAAGAACAACGTTTCCATCTTTGCATCAGCTGTGGTTGGCAATACAAAACTGTGTGGCGGAAAAATTATATATTATAGTTTATGTCAGATGTAATTACACATGTACAGCAAACACATGAAATTACATATGGGTTATCAAACTAACAAGTCATATGACAAACACACGTCGTGTAAAACCACTTTAAGAGATTAAATAACAGTAAATCAGTAAAAAAATGTTTTAAACAGAAACATTGATACAAAGAAAAACAATAACATTATAAATGTAAAAACTTAAACTATTAATGAATGAATAAAATTTGCCGAAAATAGGCTTTAATGTTTTTTGTACGGCACAAATTGGGCTGAATATTATGCCTTGAAATTCAACATAGTTGTTGGCAACTATAATATCTAAAATTCTGCAGTGATGCTTGAAGATTACATTCCTACTTCAAAAGTTATATGTGAATGAATGTGAAAAAAAACGATTTTTTTCTATTTTTTCGCTTATGTTAAGATTTTCCAAATTTTCTTGTAAACGAAAAATGCGATCGTCATGCACCACCGCAGAATTTTAGAACTTGAAATCGTTAACAACTGTGTTGAATGGCAAGATATAATATTTAGCCCAATTTGTGCCGCGTTAAATTTAGCAGTAGTATTTTCTTGCTTCCAAGTTTTGTTGTTGCCATTTTTTTTTTTTTTTTTTTCAGTGTATATATGCAATAAAAATAATAGTAAATGAAAGATAACAAATTAAACTAACTATGCAAAAAATAAAAACATTGATGTTGTAGCTGTTAACATTAAATTCATGAAAAGTAATAAAAATCCAAGTTTTAATGGACACCCTAAATTTCAGTTTTAGGACAAGTGAGGGACACTTTAATTACCAATTAAGGTAGCTGACTCTACCCTCGAAGCAATAAAAATCATTCGGCATTCATAGTCTGAAAATTAAAAAGCAAATTTTGTTGGCATATTGCTAAATTCATTTTTATAAGTTAAGTTAAATTCATTTTTATAAGTTATAAAAATGAATTTAAACAATTTTTAGAAATAAAATTAGAAAACAAAAAATAAAGCTCTTGGGGGGAAGGTTTTGTATATTTTGTTTATCATTTTTCATTCATCTTTATTCTTTTCGCTATTTTGACATTTTGTTTAACAGAGTTGTCATATATTTTTGTTTGTATTTTTATGTATTAAACATAGGTTAGTGAATCGCAAATGCGTTATTGCAAGCAAAAAAAATAGTGATTATGTTAGATCGTTAAAAGTTAGTGAATTGCACTACTGATCGCATAGAGAAATACTGTTTTATGAATTTTTTCAAAATATTATAAAATCTCAAAGATCTGTCAAAAAGTCTGTCACACACATACACTTTTAATCCACACTATCATACTTTTTGAAGACACATGTAATTTTTGACAACTCGTACGACTTAGTATGATAGTGAATCATGGCCTTAAAAAAACAGCCTGAAATTTAGGTTTGAAAATTTTCAAGCAATTTTCAGTTTGGTAGTACGCAGCAAAGGCGAATTCATACCAGGTGTTAGCGGTATGGCAACAAGTACCATCACCAATACGTACATACCACGAGCCAGCCATAGTTGGGTTAAGATTTTTAAACAGCTCCCTCTGAAACGACATATGATCAGAATCTGCATACCATTCGTTTTTGGATTTGATTTTAGGATTAGCAACCATTAACATAAATAAATGTGAAACCTTTTCTGTTGAATTGTTTGTAGGCTTTAACTGTGTACTATTATTTGGTACTTTCCCCATCACGAGGGAATTCCTTTCAGCCTTTTTATTATATTCAGATTCTTGTTTGCCTCTTGATCCCTTTTTCGCTTAACACACTCTTTTGCCCAATGCCCTGGTTTGCGACAATAATTACATTTACCTGTACGTTTTGCTGTTTTACTATGATAATGCTTTTTATAAACAGCGCTCTAAGCTGCATCAGTTACAGAAGCAGAATCTTTGTTGATTGTACGAAAATTTAACAGAGATTCCTCGTTGACTAGGTGATCAGTTAAACGTTCAATATTTTGCTCACCTCGAGGCACAGCATACCATGCGGTTCGCACATGATCATATTTAGCTGGTAAACTTCCTAAAATCTTTGCAATTACCACTGGGGTCTTTTGCTCGAGATCCATATCTTTTAGCCTTTGCGTGAAATAAAATTAGCCATAGATTCTTCTGTCTTCATGTTACAGTTGATAAATTTTTCCATTTCTGTGTTTATACAATCTTATTGTGTACAATATACAATAAAATTAATAAAAAACCGACTACATGATTTTTTTATTTCCACAAACGACCACATGATGAATTTTAGTTTTGTAGAAATAAAGGCAAAAAAATCATACTTAAGTTGTGAAAGAAGTTTTTCTGATTTGGAAAAATAGCTTGCAGTTTCTTATGCTGTTTTCAAAATGTTAATATTTTAAAATTATCTTCAAATATAATGTTATATAAATTTTAATGACTTTTTTCAAAAGAAGTTTGAATTGGATTATACTTTCTACTTGGAAAGTACTGTTACTCAATCAGACTGTATTTAAAGCAAATTTTTATTCAATAGAACTGTAATACTAGTGCGCTAACTCATTAATGTTCAACTTGAATATTAATTCTCTTAACTGGGGTTTGCTATTGATGTTATATAATAAATGTATGTGAAAACAACTTGATTTACATTTGCTCTTAATTTAATGAAAAATGAACCATACAAATTCTACCATTTGGCGATTAATTTGCATTTCAAATATCGCATCACTTATTAGTCCTTTCAGCCTAAAGCTAACTTTAAGTTGAATAATTTTCACACATTTTAACATTTTCCAATAAGGTTAATAATAAGCTTCAAATGCAGATTTAAAAATACATGTGCAAAAAATGTTATATTTAATTAATATTGACAAAAAGTGCAAAATTAGAAAATTTATTTGATAGAGCTTTAAATAAAGTTATGATGAATCGTGTTTTAGAAATAAATTAATTTAAATTTATTAAGATCAGTTCAATTCAAAAATTAAGGTTAAATTACAAAGTTGTGTATTGAGCGAAGACAATAAAAAGAATAAAAAATGTGCTTTTAAAAATTAAGTATGTATGTATGTAGTATACAAAAGAAAAGCAAATAAAATGCCAGTTCAAACATATGATAAGAACTGTTCACAAAAAGATGTAATTATTAATGATTGAAAACGCTAATTTTAACACTCCCTCTCGTTTTCAAATATTAATTGATTAAGCCAAGTTTATCTATTAAATACTTAAACTTATCTTTAGTTAACGCCTTTGTCAATGGATCAACTATTTGCTCAGTGGTTGATATATACTGAACATCAATTTCTTTGTTGCTTTGCTGGTCACATGTATAAAAATACTGGATGTCAATATGTTTTGTTCTATTTGACGATTGTGAAGTTTTTACCAATGTGATTGCTCGTTGATTGTCGCATTTGATCGGGGTAGGCTCCTTTTGTTTAATGCCTATTTCACTTAGCAATCGCCTTATTCCAATTATTGCGGCACATAAAGCGACGAATTCGTCGTGTGTCTATATCTCCATCCCAATCGGCATCACAATAACATTCAAGCTGAGTGCAACTTGAGCCGTAATTAAATACAATACCATAGTCAGCAGTGCCTTTAAGATATTTGAAAATTCTCTTTACGCCATTCCAATGTAGAATTGCTGGTTGCTCCATGTATCGACTTAGTACACCTACAATATATGCAATGTCGGGACGAGTGCATGTTGTGAGATAAAGTAATGAAACAATGGCTTCTCTATAAGGGAATTGTTTTTGACTGGTAATTTTATTCGTTTTTGAATATTTAACTGTAGGGTCAGCTGGCGTAGAAACAGGAAAACAATCTGCATGATTAAAAGTTGTAATATTTTGTTTGTGTATGCGTTCTGCTATAACTTCAATTAGTTGTTAGATTTATATATTTTAATTTGCATGCCGACAAAAAACTCAGCCTCTTTAAAAGTAATTTCAAAATCATTATTCAGGTTATTAAGCAAATTTTTAATATAATGAATATTGTTGCCGCACACAATGCCATCATCGACATAAAGGGCCAAATATGTTACTTTGTTGTCAATATTGTTAATAAAAACGCAAGAATCTACACTAGATTGTAAAAAACCAAGATTAGACAAAAATGATACAATTATTTTGTTCCATTGACGTGAACTTTGTTTCAAACCATATAAACCACGCCGTAATTGACAAATTTTGTCATTTTTTTTCGAAACCGAATGGTTGCTCCATATAAAACTCTTCATCAAGTAAACAATGAAGAAACGCTGTCTTCACGTCAAACTGGTATATCACTTACTATGCGCTGCAGCTATTGCTAATAAATTCGTACTGATTGGTATCTCACCAGAGGCACGAAAACTTCATTATAATCAACACCTCCTTTCTGTGAGCATCCTCTTACGACCAGTCTAGCTTTGTATTTATC
This sequence comes from Phasia obesa, assembly GCA_949628195.1. NCBI lineage: Eukaryota > Metazoa > Arthropoda > Insecta > Diptera > Tachinidae > Phasia > Phasia obesa. Next base: position 105,497,901 of record OX451216.1, on the reverse strand, counting down.
TACGTTGCCATTTGCCTTATACTTGACTTTAAAAACCCAACGATTGGTGATCACATGTTTGTCTTCAGTTCGTGGAACTAGAATCCAAGTTTTATTTTTCTTAAGTGCGTCGATTTCTTCATTAATAGCTTTAAGCCACTGAGAACGATTCTCACTTTGCATGGCTTCTTGTAAAGTTTGTGGCTCAAATTGTAATACACATATTTCTGATAAAGGGCCTACTATCTTTTGATTTTGAATTTTTTCTTGTATTATATGGGGTTCGTGGTATAGCTTAACGAGGATTTTTATAATTGCGATCGTTGCCTTCAGATTGTTGCTAATCGGTTGCCACATCTTTAAACACATTTTGAATTGCCCCTTCATCAATATACACCGTCTCTGTTACATCATGCACCGGTGCACGTTTTTTCATGAAAAATAACATCTCTTCGCATCAAAACACGTCTACTATCTGGATCGAAAATTCTGTAAGATTTACTATCATCATTGTAGCCAATCATAATGCATTTAGTTGAGTTTTTCTCCCATTTTGTTCGCTGATCTTTTGAAATATGTACATGGACATCACTGCCAAATACTCTGAAATGTTTGACAGAGGGTTTTACAGCAAACCATTTTTCATAAGGTGTGATTCCTTCAATCACATTTGATGCAGTTCGATTTTTCAAATAAACTGCAACTTATATATTATGTAATAAACTGCCCATAAATACAATGGAAGTTTTCTCTCATATATCATTGCCTTAGCACTCTCAACCACAGTACGATTTTAACGTTCAATGAAACCATTTTGTTCATTGAACGTTAAAATCCACGCTCTTGGGGTGGAAATCTCATGTTTAATACCCCTTTCCAAAAGGAATTGCCTTACAGAGCTGTTACAAAATTCTAGGCCACCATCCGACCTCAGCCTTTTTATATTATGACCGTCTGACCGTATATCAGCATAGAACTGCATAAGACATGTAAGCACATCTGTCTTAGCCTTTAGAAAATATAAAAAACAATATCTAGAAAAATCGTCTTTAAATAAAATAAAATAATTTGCGCCACCAATAGATGGTTCCCTCATTTTGCCACACAAATCAACATGAAACGTCTCACCCGGAATGATGATGTTTGCCATATGCGCAGCCTTCACAAAACGGAACATTACCACTTGCGTTTTCCATAATAAGTCCATCAACAATTTGGTTTTTGTTCATTTCTTGCAACGTTTTAAAATTAACATGGCCTAAGCGTTCATGCCATAGCCTTAAAGACTTTTTTGACGACGATGCAGTGTTCAATACAGTTGAACGTACCGGAAACAAATTCATTTTATATAACTTCTCGTGTCGAATACCATCAGCAATAACTTCATTGCCTTTCATAAAATATAAGTTTTTTGCACCTTCTTGGAAAAATACTTTCATACCTTTTTCAATTGAACGCATAATGGATACAGAATTTTTATCAAGAACGGGAACTAGAAGCACATCTTTTAAAATATGACTAATGCCACTGCCATCATTTGTTGTAACTTCAATATCACCCGTTTCCTCAACATTTAGTTTGCTGCCATCACCAATACGTACATACCACGAGCCAGCCATAGTTGGGTTAAGATTTTTAAACAGCTCCCTCTGAAACGACATATGATCAGAATCTGCATACCATTCGTTTTTGGATTTGATTTTAGGATTAGCAACCATTAACATAAATAAATGTGAAACCTTTTCTGTTGAATTGTTTGTAGGCTTTAACTGTGTACTATTATTTGGTACTTTCCCCATCACGAGGGAATTCCTTTCAGCCTTTTTATTATATTCAGATTCTTGTTTGCCTCTTGATCCCTTTTTCGCTTAACACACTCTTTTGCCCAATGCCCTGGTTTGCGACAATAATTACATTTACCTGTACGTTTTGCTGTTTTACTATGATAATGCTTTTTATAAACAGCGCTCTAAGCTGCATCAGTTACAGAAGCAGAATCTTTGTTGATTGTACGAAAATTTAACAGAGATTCCTCGTTGACTAGGTGATCAGTTAAACGTTCAATATTTTGCTCACCTCGAGGCACAGCATACCATGCGGTTCGCACATGATCATCAATTACCACTGGGGTCTTTTGCTCGAGATCCATATCTTTTAGCCTTTGCGTGAAATAAAATTAGCCATAGATTCTTCTGTCTTCATGTTACAGTTGATAAATTTTTCTAATAAAACCTGCACAGATTGCTCACTTCTCTCCGAATGTACCGACTTTAACCTTGACCACATTTCAGCGGCCGTATAACAGTCAGTTAAATATTTGAGCTGTTCCAACTCCAATCCTCGCATGATAAAAGCATCTTTTTCTTCCCAGGCTCCAACATTTATGTCCGGTTTACCAATTGTACCTAAAACATAAGGTTTTAATTTGTTCTCGGCCATTTAAATCTCCATCTGCCGGCGCTACAGCTGATAATTTTGGCCATTAGAGCGATGAATTTGATACGCCTTTTCTGACATCTTAGACATAGTTTCCACTTGCACCGAAAATTAATGTAAATTTTCCACTGGATCATTGTAAATTGCACTTACGTTTTCGTTAAGCTGGTCTACTGATGTGTCATTGTCGGCCACAATAGCTGAGTCCTCCTCTGTGTTATAATAGTGGGCACAAGAGGTATTTTTATCCATACGTTTATAATATTTAATTATATCTAGCTCCTGGGCCCATAACCTGTTAGAGCTTTAAATAAAGTTATGAGGAATCGTGTTTTAGAAATAAATACCACAGACTAGATTAATGTATATTCAATGTAAATTTATTAAGATCAGTTCAATTCAAAAAATAAGGTTAAATTACAAAGTTGTGTATTGAGCGAAGACAATAAAAAGAATAAAAAATGTGCTTTTAAAAATTAAGTATGTATGTATGTAGTATACAAAAGAAAAGCAAATAAAATGCCAGTTCAAACATATGATAAGAACTGTTCACAAAAAGATGTAATTATTAATGATTGAAAACGCTAATTTTAACACTCCCTCTCGTTTTCAAATATTAATTGATTAAGCCAAGTTTATCTATTAAATACTTAAACTTATCTTTAGTTAACGCCTTTGTCAATGGATCAACTATTTGCTCAGTGGTTGATATATACTGAACATCAATTTCTTTGTTGCTTTGCTGGTCACATGTATAAAAATACTGGATGTCAATATGTTTTGTTCTATTTGACGATTGTGAAGTTTTTACCAATGTGATTGCTCGTTGATTGTCGCATTTGATCGGGGTAGGCTCCTTTTGTTTAATGCCTATTTCACTTAGCAATCGCCTTATTCCAATTATTGCGGCACATAAAGCGACGAATTCGTCGTGTGTCTATATCTCCATCCCAATCGGCATCACAATAACATTCAAGCTGAGTGCAACTTGAGCCGTAATTAAATACAATACCATAGTCAGCAGTGCCTTTAAGATATTTGAAAATTCTCTTTACGCCATTCCAATGTAGAATTGCTGGTTGCTCCATGTATCGACTTAGTACACCTACAATATATGCAATGTCGGGACGAGTGCATGTTGTGAGATAAAGTAATGAAACAATGGCTTCTCTATAAGGGAATTGTTTTTGACTGGTAATTTTATTCGTTTTTGAATATTTAACTGTAGGGTCAGCTGGCGTAGAAACAGGAAAACAATCTGCATGATTAAAAGTTGTAATATTTTGTTTGTGTATGCGTTCTGCTATAACTTCAATTAGTTGTTAGATTTATATATTTTAATTTGCATGCCGACAAAAAACTCAGCCTCTTTAAAAGTAATTTCAAAATCATTATTCAGGTTATTAAGCAAATTTTTAATATAATGAATATTGTTGCCGCACACAATGCCATCATCGACATAAAGGGCCAAATATGTTACTTTGTTGTCAATATTGTTAATAAAAACGCAAGAATCTACACTAGATTGTAAAAAACCAAGATTAGACAAAAATGATACAATTATTTTGTTCCATTGACGTGAACTTTGTTTCAAACCATATAAACCACGCCGTAATTGACAAATTTTGTCATTTTTTTCGAAACCGAATGGTTGCTCCATATAAAACTCTTCATCAAGTAAACAATGAAGAAACGCTGTCTTCACGTCAAACTGGTATATCACTTACTATGCGCTGCAGCTATTGCTAATAAATTCGTACTGATTGGTATCTCACCAGAGGCACGAAAACTTCATTATAATCAACACCTCCTTTCTGTGAGCATCCTCTTACGACCAGTCTAGCTTTGTATTTATCTACGTTGCCATTTGCCTTATACTTGACTTTAAAAACCCAACGATTGGTGATCACATGTTTGTCTTCAGTTCGTGGAACTAGAATCCAAGTTTTATTTTTCTTAAGTGCGTCGATTTCTTCATTAATAGCTTTAAGCCACTGAGAACGATTCTCACTTTGCATGGCTTCTTGTAAAGTTTGTGGCTCAAATTGTAATACACATATTTCTGATAAAGGGCCTACTATCTTTTGATTTTGAATTTTTTCTTGTATTATATGGGGTTCGTGGTATAGCTTAACGAGGATTTTTATAATTGCGATCGTTGCCTTCAGATTGTTGCTAATCGGTTGCCACATCTTTAAACACATTTTGAATTGCCCCTTCATCAATATACACCGTCTCTGTTACATCATGCACCGGTGCACGTTTTTTCATGAAAAATAACATCTCTTCGCATCAAAACACGTCTACTATCTGGATCGAAAATTCTGTAAGATTTACTATCATCATTGTAGCCAATCATAATGCATTTAGTTGAGTTTTTCTCCCATTTTGTTCGCTGATCTTTTGAAATATGTACATGGACATCACTGCCAAATACTCTGAAATGTTTGACAGAGGGTTTTACAGCAAACCATTTTTCATAAGGTGTGATTCCTTCAATCACATTTGATGCAGTTCGATTTTTCAAATAAACTGCAACTTATATATTATGTAATAAACTGCCCATAAATACAATGGAAGTTTTCTCTCATATATCATTGCCTTAGCACTCTCAACCACAGTACGATTTTAACGTTCAATGAAACCATTTTGTTCATTGAACGTTAAAATCCACGCTCTTGGGGTGGAAATCTCATGTTTAATACCCCTTTCCAAAAGGAATTGCCTTACAGAGCTGTTACAAAATTCTAGGCCACCATCCGACCTCAGCCTTTTTATATTATGACCGTCTGACCGTATATCAGCATAGAACTGCATAAGACATGTAAGCACATCTGTCTTAGCCTTTAGAAAATATAAAAAACAATATCTAGAAAAATCGTCTTTAAATAAAATAAAATAATTTGCGCCACCAATAGATGGTTCCCTCATTTTGCCACACAAATCAACATGAAACGTCTCACCCGGAATGATGATGTTTGCCATATGCGCAGCCTTCACAAAACGGAACATTACCACTTGCGTTTTCCATAATAAGTCCATCAACAATTTGGTTTTTGTTCATTTCTTGCAACGTTTTAAAATTAACATGGCCTAAGCGTTCATGCCATAGCCTTAAAGACTTTTTTGACGACGATGCAGTGTTCAATACAGTTGAACGTACCGGAAACAAATTCATTTTATATAACTTCTCGTGTCGAATACCATCAGCAATAACTTCATTGCCTTTCATAAAATATAAGTTTTTTGCACCTTCTTGGAAAAATACTTTCATACCTTTTTCAATTGAACGCATAATGGATACAGAATTTTTATCAAGAACGGGAACTAGAAGCACATCTTTTAAAATATGACTAATGCCACTGCCATCATTTGTTGTAACTTCAATATCACCCGTTTCCTCAACATTTAGTTTGCTGCCATCACCAATACGTACATACCACGAGCCAGCCATAGTTGGGTTAAGATTTTTAAACAGCTCCCTCTGAAACGACATATGATCAGAATCTGCATACCATTCGTTTTTGGATTTGATTTTAGGATTAGCAACCATTAACATAAATAAATGTGAAACCTTTTCTGTTGAATTGTTTGTAGGCTTTAACTGTGTACTATTATTTGGTACTTTCCCCATCACGAGGGAATTCCTTTCAGCCTTTTTATTATATTCAGATTCTTGTTTGCCTCTTGATCCCTTTTTCGCTTAACACACTCTTTTGCCCAATGCCCTGGTTTGCGACAATAATTACATTTACCTGTACGTTTTGCTGTTTTACTATGATAATGCTTTTTATAAACAGCGCTCTAAGCTGCATCAGTTACAGAAGCAGAATCTTTGTTGATTGTACGAAAATTTAACAGAGATTCCTCGTTGACTAGGTGATCAGTTAAACGTTCAATATTTTGCTCACCTCGAGGCACAGCATACCATGCGGTTCGCACATGATCATCAATTACCACTGGGGTCTTTTGCTCGAGATCCATATCTTTTAGCCTTTGCGTGAAATAAAATTAGCCATAGATTCTTCTGTCTTCATGTTACAGTTGATAAATTTTTCTAATAAAACCTGCACAGATTGCTCACTTCTCTCCGAATGTACCGACTTTAACCTTGACCACATTTCAGCGGCCGTATAACAGTCAGTTAAATATTTGAGCTGTTCCAACTCCAATCCTCGCATGATAAAAGCATCTTTTTCTTCCCAGGCTCCAACATTTATGTCCGGTTTACCAATTGTACCTAAAACATAAGGTTTTAATTTGTTCTCGGCCATTTAAATCTCCATCTGCCGGCGCTACAGCTGATAATTTTGGCCATTAGAGCGATGAATTTGATACGCCTTTTCTGACATCTTAGACATAGTTTCCACTTGCACCGAAAATTAATGTAAATTTTCCACTGGATCATTGTAAATTGCACTTACGTTTTCGTTAAGCTGGTCTACTGATGTGTCATTGTCGGCCACAATAGCTGAGTCCTCCTCTGTGTTATAATAGTGGGCACAAGAGGTATTTTTATCCATACGTTTATAATATTTAATTATATCTAGCTCCTGGGCCCATAACCTGTTAGAGCTTTAAATAAAGTTATGAGGAATCGTGTTTTAGAAATAATGATAAAAAGAATAAAAAAATTTGCTTTTAAAAATTAAGTATGTATGTATGTAGTATACAAAAGAAAAGCAAATAAAATGACAGTTCAAACATATGATAAGAACTGTTCACAAAAAGATGTAATTATTAATGATTGAAAACGCTAATTTTAACATTATTGAACCATGCAAAATATTCCATACGTGCTATTTATAACCACAAACAGCTTCAAGTTGCATAATGAAAAAGTAAGCGTCAAAGAAAATCAAAAAGAGCTATACTCAAATGTAAACAAAGTTTGACAGCTACATAAAACAAACGAAGGAACAAAAAGTCAACTGTTCAACTCTAGGTTGTTTATTTTAACCAACGCAACAAATCTAGTTTAGCGAATCTTCGCCAATAAGAAAAAAATTATCCTGTCCGGGAGCAAGGATTATCTTCATTTTGGTATGGCCAACACCGCCTTCGCTTACTAAAGATTTTCTGCATAGACGGCCTTCGGCCGGTCGAAAATATTTTATGCTTTTTGATATGATCAACACCGGCTTCGCTTACCAAAGATTTCCTGCATAGCTGGCCTTCGGCCGGGCGCATGGAATTTCTCCTCTGTGGTATAACCAACGCCGGCTTCCCTTACTAAATGTTTTCTTTATCAACTCTATGGTATAATCAACCCCAGGTTTGCTTACAAAATACTTATTTCCTGCATAGACCAAAACTGGCTTCGCTTTCTAAAGATTTCCTACGTACGATATAAAAATTTACATAAAAAATGCCAACTATTCTTAATGGGTTATTTTTTTTTTTCTTTTTATATGAGCACAACATTAAAGATATTTTTAAAAACTTTTAAATGATACCCATATTGACCTAATACGTTCAAAATGTAGTGCACAATCACAGTTTTTTTTTTAAAGTTCAGAGGTTCTAACTCGGAAAATATGGGCGACCGCCAATTTATTCACTTATTTTTTGATTCTCTATCGTCCTATTTGCTTTTTTTTAATATATTTTTGCTACTTAAAATTTTTCGCATTTATTATTAATTTTACTTTAGTTGAATAATACCGCCATATAATAGTTGAGATTTTAATTTTCATTTAGTGTAAACTAGATTTATGCCAAGGCAAATTACTGTCGGCTTTAAATATTTTTTGGCGGCTTCAACTTTAATTCAGTCGGCATTGTTTTCTGATCGTAAATGCTCAGTTTTGCAAAGTGAAATAGAATAATAGGAAGTTAGATTGCTGAAATTATATTAATATTTTTGATTTTGGAGCAAGAAAGTTATCTATTCTCGATTTTTAAAAGTAAAAATGGCAACGAGTGACAAAACTTTCGACGATTCCCTGTACCCAATTGCTGTTCTTATAGATGAATTAAAAAATGAAGATGTTCAAGTAAGTTTTATGACGAAAGATTTACTAATAGTTCATAAAAAGAGAAATAATGTTTTTATAACTTTTTATATTTTTAAAATTTTGTCTTTTTTGGCGGCATCTAATTAAAAAAAGTGAAAGAATCGGTGGCATTTCATATTGTCAGGTTTGGTTTCCTGCAAAGTTTTTATGTATAATAAGCGATAACTCGAATATTTTGTCTAAAAATGAGTCAATATGGTTATCATAAGAGAGCTTATGAAATTCCTATCGGAGAACAACCATATTTATAAATTTCACTTTAGTTGGATATTACTTTTAATTACCATTCCAACGATAAATATGGGTATCATTCCTTCATAAAATGGTCGAGATATATTATATTTTACATAAAAACTTTGGGGTCCGTAACTCCGAAACTATTTAAGCGTCGCCCAATTTTTTCACTTTACATTTTTTACTTAGAATTCAATTTTACACACAATAAGCAATTTTTTTATATTTTATGATGTGTCCGTAAACTAGATTTGTTCCGGGATCATTTCCACACCGTCTTCGCTAACATGTTTCTTTTAATAATCGGCCTTAGCTGGGCAAAGGTATTTCCGAATCTAGTCTAAAGAAATAGCAGCAAAAAATTTCCCTCCGAAGTTAAAATATGGGTTTCTATCGATTTTTTGACTTAATTATTTTTTCTTTCTTTAAAAGGCTTAAATCTAATTTATCGAAGCTGCTCCAATCCAAAAAAAAAAAAAATTACCCAGGGTGATAGAGAATTGAAAAATAATAAAAAATGTAACTTACAAAATTGGCTGTCGCCTATACTTTCCGAGTCATGGGCCTCTGAACTTTTCATTTGAAACTGTGTACTACATTTTTGCACAAATTAAGTCAATATGGGTATCAATATAAAGCTTTTGGAAATATCTATCAAGTGGTGCTAGAATTAAAAAAAAATAACCCATTAAGAACTGATGACACTTTTTTACGATAATTTATGCATAGTACGTAGAAAAATTTTAGTAAGCGAAGCCGGTGTTGGTCATACCATAGCGGAAAATATCCTTGCGTCCGGCCGAAAGCTGTCACCAAACCGGTGAGGGTTATACCATAAAGGAGAAAACATTTGCGCATGGCCGAAGGCCCGATATGCAAGAAAATTTTAGTAAGCAAAGCCGGTGTTGGCCCGGTCAAAAGCCGGCTCTGCAGGAAACCTTTAGTAAGTAGCAGAAAATCATTGCGCCCGGACGAAGGCCGGCTGTGCAGGAAAACTTTACCATAGAGGAGAAAATCCTTCTCCCGACTATGCAGGAAACCTTTAGTAATCGAAGCCGGTGTTGGTTATTCCATGGAGGAGAAAATTCTTGCTCTATGCAATAAACCTTTAGTAAGCGAAGCCGGTGTTGGTTATTCCATAGAGCAGAAAATCCTTGCGCCCGGCCGAAGTCTGGCTATGCAGGAAACCTTTAGTAAGCGAAGCCGGTATTTGTTATTCCATAGAGGAGAAAATCATCGCGCCCGGCCGAAGTCCGGTTATGTAGGATACTGTTAGTAAGCGAAGCCGGTGTTGGTCATACAATAGAGGAGAAAATCCTTGCGCCCGGCCGAAGACCTGCTAGGCACAAACATTTCATTAAGCGAAGCCGGTGTTGGTGTTCGATTTGAGAGTTTTATTTGGTGTTATATTTTTTTATTCATTACTTTAATCGCTTTTTATCACATTTTTATTTTACTGTACTTAATAGTTTTTAAAAATCAAAATAATGCTTTCTCTTAATGGGTTATATATTTTTTTAATTTTAGCATCACTTGATAGATATTTCCAAAAGCTTTAAAGTGATACCCACATTGACTTAATTTGTTCAAAAATGTATTGTGAAGCCTTAAAAATGGCAACCCTACCTGAGTAAACGTGTTTTTTGGCGGCTGGTCTATTTTCTTTGATATTTTAATTAAATTTAATTAGAAAAATATTGTTTGAACTGTGTGAATATATAATTATCTATTATAAACAAGTAAACATAAAAGTGCTTAATTATAACATCAATGCGAGCTTGATTCTTTTATTTTGGCATCCTCTTTATTGTGCATATAAATTGTTTTTGTTGTGTACGTACAGAAGTAGCATACATTTTACAAATTTATCGATGAGTAAAATGGCTCCTAATAAAATTTTTAAATGTGGATCTTGTACACTTACTATTGGAAAATCTCAATGCAGTGTCTTATGCAAATCCTGTAATGTATGGCACCATGCTGAATGTGCTAAAATTAGTGAAGAAGCGCTGAAAACATTGAAGGAGATAAAATCTATAGTCTTTCTGTGCGATGACTGTGCTTATAATCCAAAATTGCCAACAGATTTTAACGACATGGAAAAAAGACTGCGTGACGAAATTCTTGGCATTGACAAAAAAATTGAGATTTTTATGAAAGGTAAGGAGGATGAGTTTAAGGATGTTAAAAAAACTTTTCTTGATGCTATGGCTGAGTTAAAATCGGAAATGTTATCTTACCGCAAGGAATTGGAATTGGACATAACAACTTGTAATAAGTCTATTAAACATGTTGATGATTCAACTACATCTAAATTTATTGCTCTTGAAGAAGAAAATAACCTACTTCATGCCCGACTAAACCGTGCTGATGTCGTGCTAAATGGCCTGCCTTCTGGACTTGCTAACTTAACTGATGTTATTATCAAACTTTGCTCCCACTACAAAATCAACATTTCGTATGCTGATATTCACCACGTCTGTTACATGTATAATCGCAAAGCCTTATTAGTAAAATTCAACAGCGTATTTTTGAGAGATAGTGTTATGAAGGAATATTTTAAAACCCGTTTGCTCAAAATAAGTGATGTAATGGATTGTGACATTGATCGTCGTTTGTATCTTAATGATCATTTTTCTCCAGCTGCTAGTAAACTAAACTCGATTTGTCGTCGACTTCTTCGACTTAAAATCATTTCAAAATTTAAAGTATTGAATAGCAGCAAACTTAAGGCAAAAATAACGTTTCCTAGTGGGGAAATACAAACATATAGTGCGAGGGAGTGTGCTGCCCTTTTAAGCGATGATGAAGCTGAAAACTCTACCAAATGAAGTATCCAGATCTGTTCTAAATTTTATATATACCTTTTCACTCTTATATATTCTTTTTCACTCTTATAATATTTTTTTTTATGTCTGATCTCATATTTGCTATAGACCGGTTGTTAATTAATAGTAGTTTAGTATGATGATAAGTTTTTGTTTATCAATATATACAATATATAATATGTATTTTCTTAATATTTTCTTTTTGTTTCCCCCCGTAATGTTTGTTAGGTTCTTTAATGATTTTCAATGACAATATTGGTCCTTTGATTAATGGTAGTGCTAATCTAAATAATATTTTACGGCCTTTTAAAAATGAATTAAAGGTTGCACACTTCAACTGTCAGAGCATTAGGCCATCGGCTTGCTCTACTAAATTTGATGAATTAAAAGTTCTTTTGGGTGGATCACTGTTGGATGTTTTTGCTATCTCTGAAACGTGGTTAAAGCCGCATATTTCAAACCGGTCTGTTGAAATCCAAGGATATACTTTTTGCCGGAATGATCGAGGCGATAAAAGGGGTGGGGGTGTTGGTATATATATCTCCAATAGTTTAAAGTTTAAGGTAGTGTTTAAAACGTCCATTTACCCTTCTTGTGAAACATTGTTTTTGGAAATTTATTTTGATAATTCCAAAATTTTAATTGGTGTAGTTTACCTGCCCCATGGTGATATTGCTACTTTTGAGAATGAACATTTTCAGTTCTTGTCTACTTACTCTAATGTAATTATTGTAGGGGACTTTAACTATAACTTGTTTGATGCTGAGAAATCAGTCACATTTCGTGCATTGTGTACAAGGTTAAACTTCAGCATTGCTCATAACTGTGCTCCCACTCATTTTGATGTTTTCCGTGGTTCTACGTCATTAATTGATTTTATGTTATTAAGTGATTGTTCCTCAATGAAATTTTATGGGCAATATCAGTATCCTGCTTTGTCTCATCATGCTTTGATTTGTGCATGTTTTGGAATTGAGATTACTCATGTACCGGAAGTTATTGAATATCGCAATTATAATGCAATTGATTGGAATGGAATTATGAGTTTTATGTCTGACTTTGATTCAACTTCTATTTATAACACTAATGATGTGGACTTAGTATGTACTTATATATTGTCTTTATGTCAATCCTTGTTGTCTTTCGTTCCTATTGTTAGGAGGAGAGTGCAATTTCGGACAAATGAATGGATGATGAAGAAGAGTGTTGTCTTGGCTAGATCTCTGAGAGATCTGGCATTTTCGGCATACAAATCGAACAGATCTTCCAGAAACTGGAGGACATTTTGTAAGTATCGCAACAGAGCTAAACGTGTCATACGTAATGAGAAGAGACTTTATTTTTTAAAATTGTTTAATGGAGTTGATAGTGCGGGAATGTGGAGAGTGCTTAAGAATTCTGGTTGTCTGGATGATGTTAGTCAGTCTTATGGTCTTGATGTTAATGTAATTAATAATTATTTTGTAGATATTGAAGGGACTAGTAGTAGTGGAGTTACTCTTATGGAAAATTTTCTGTCTTCAGATAATGGTATATCTTTTCGCTGTGTAAATGAATCTGATGTATTGCTGGCCTTAAACAAGGTAAAGTCGAATTCCATAGGAACTGATGATGTTCCAATTCGTTTAATAAAGATGGTGTTTCCGTATATATCTGGTTTTTTGCTTCACCTATTTAACTCTATCTTAATGACGTCTAAATTTCCAATTGGCTGGAAAACTGCTCGTGTTGTTCCGATACCTAAATCAAGAAATGTTAAAGGACCTGAAGATTTAAGACCTATTTCTGTTCTCCCTGCCCTCTCTAAGGTAATGGAGCATCTTTTGAAAGATCAGATTTTAGAAGCTACATCCACGCTTATTTACCATTCTCAATATGCTTTTCGTGAAGGCTACAGTTCTACATCACTTCTCTTGGATCTAACTGATTCAATTAGAGAAAAAATAAACAAAGATAAGTTTAGTGTTCTTGTTTCGCTTGATCTCTCGAAAGCATTTAATTCCATTGATTATGGAAGAATGTTTGATAAACTTCGTGTTGATTTTAATTTTTCTATGTCGGCCTGTAAACTATTATTATCATATCTTCAGGGAAGATCTCAATTTACTTCTGTTAATGGTGTGAATTCTGACTTATTAAATCTTCATTCGGGTGTTCCTCAAGGTTCAGTACTTGGTCCTCTCTTGTTTATTCTTTACATGAATGAACTTCCTTCCTTGATTAATTCACCTACATGTAGTTCTTTTTTGTTTGCAGATGATGTAGCATTACTTTTTAGTTGTGATCGTGATTTTCCTGATGTTTTGCAGAATAATATAGATTATTGTCTTAATATTATATCTGACTGGACTTCATATAATCATTTGTCAATAAATGCAACTAAGACCAAAGCAATTGTTTTTAGCCCTTATGATCGGTTTCATTTAGATTTGGATATTTTTATAAATGATGTGAGGATTGAATTTCTTGATCGGATTAAGTTCTTAGGTATTGTCTTGGATAATAGACTTAATTTTGAATCCCATGTTGATTTAATAGTAGGTAGAATAGTAAATATATTGCGAAGAATATATTCCAATAATATATCTTTTCCTTTTTATGTTCGACACCGATTGGCTTATTCTCTAATGATGTCTCAAATTTTATACGGTCTTGAGGTTATATCTGGAACTATTTCGATTGTAGTGTCCAGAATACAACGTATTGTTAATACAGTGGTTCGTTTTGTCTATAAGGTAGGACGTACGGAGCACATTTCCAACTATGTTAGACAATTTTTGGGATGCTCATTTTCTAATTTTTTGAAGTTGCGCGTTTTGACTCTTTTTCACAAAGTTATAAAAACTGGTAGACCATTGTCTATAGTTAAGAGATTTGCTTTTAGTCGTTCCATAAGAAATCCTCAGATTTTGATACCTAAGATTGTAAATTCGTTCTTTGAAAGATCGTTTTTAATATGCGTTGCTCGCTGTTGGAACCATTTACCAATTGAATTGCGCCTTTTCTCGCACTCCAATAATGCTTTCCGACTCAAACTTTTAAGTTATTTGAACTGATTGAATCGATTTTGATTTTTTATTACCTAATGAGTTTCAATACTTTCTTGTATGGATTAATTATTCCACGTCTTGTTTACCTTAGCATTGCTATTAATTTGGACCTTAAAGTTTCTTACTGCTTTTTTAACTTTCTTATTAAACTTCATTTTTTAACATTATGGTTGGGGGACCAATAAGAAAAACATTAAAATAAATTTAAATTTTGAATTTTTTATTAATTATAGTAATTTTTAATTTGATTTTTTTGTATACTTAGGTACTTTTTAATACTAAGTAATATTTAAGTATGGCCTAGAGGCTTGTATTACTTCAATGAATAAATAAATAAATAAAATAAAATAAATTATAGTGTCATATTAAAAGTTCAGAGGTCCATAACTCGGTAAAAAATGGCGACCGTCAATTTTTTCATTTTACATTTTTTTTTATTATTTTTTACTTGATGATAAGCTTTTTGTTTTCAATGGTTTACTTAGAGCTTCTATTTATTGGAGAATATAACAGTATTAACAAATTTATTAAAAAAATTATTTTGGTATCCAGGATGACACCTAGATATATCACTTTGTTGTCCCAAGATATATCGATTTTCATAAAATGTAGTAAACTTTGAGATACAAAGCAACCCTTACGCTTAGCTACTTACCATTTCTTGAAATATGTTGCTTGTTTCTTGAACTGTATAACTGTTGGGATTTTCTATTTTTTTTTTTTTTTTCTATTTTGCTTTATATTTGAATCTTATGTTAGGGCAGGGAACCAATGAGTAAATATATTTTTATTTTGTTTAAAGTATATATCAATTTGTATTCAGGTTAGCTACTTTGTAATATATGTATAAAATTGGCCAAGAATGGCTATACGAGTGGATGCAGTTCAACAAGGAATTGGGTCTACTAACGATTGAAATTCGTCCAGGCGTTTCTTTTCTAACCCCGCACTTGTTGCCGATGTGTCTGGTGTAGAGGATCAACTAATCAATAGATTTCGCATTATACTACAAACAATAACTTCTGGAAAAAAAGTTAATTCCTTGAAGTTCTAGAATTTTGCTCAAGATACAGCAAAACTTTTTGTTGAAAAATATAGTTGGTATCATATGCCAGTAACAGTACACAAAATACTGATACACGGAAAGGATATCATGGATGCGGCAATACTTCCTATTGGCATGCTTTCTGAAGAAGCCAGAAATAAAGGTAATAGAAATTATAGATTAAGGTTCTCCAGAAAGTGTGATAGAGTTGCAACAAATACAGATTTTTTTCATCGACTTCTAGTATTCTTAGATCCTTTTATAAGTAGCAGTAGATGTCAACTCCGTAAACAGGTTCTGGAACTGGATGATATAGTTACAGAAATGATAGATGATGAATAAAAGTCTATATTTAAATGCATGTGTTGAAATTTATTTATAAAATAATTAGCTTTGGTAAAGAAACAAAAAGTTGTGGGAAAAAATATAATATCTGTTATATGGGCGGTGGGTAGTTGCCGATGCCAATTTTGATGAAACTGCATTGTATTCCTAATTTAGGTAATAAAAGGCTCTGTGCAAAATTTCAAAAAGTTTGGGTCAAAAATAAATTTTGGGTTCTATGGGCGGTCGGTAGTGGGTGTGGTAGATATTAAAGTAAAAAAATTAAACAAAAGGATATCTTTAGGTAGTGGTAGATTTATTTAACTTTATTCATATTGTTTGTTATACATATACATATGTATATGTAATATGTATATGTATAACAAACAATAGAGCACCTAAGATCGACCCTTGTGGTACTCCATAATCATTATTAATTATTTCGGATTTTGTGGTGTTTACTTTTGTAACCTGTGTTCTTTGTTCTATTTGTTAAATAGGATTTAAACCATTTTAGTATTCATGAAGCTTGACTACAAATTTCATTGTATGTAACATAAATAGTTCGACTTAATAAAATTTCAAATTTTAATTTTAGTTTTCCATTTTGGATCATCCTGTTCGCTGTTATAATGTTGAAATAGAGTAGTAACATTTTGGAGCCGATGTACTCTGGTATTTACTTCCATATGAGTAATATAGATTTGAAATCTTTAAATTTTTTTCTATTTACTGCGGTTATAGTAACATACCCTATTTTAAAATTTCAACATTCAAAAGATAATTCCATATACATCAAATTTGATCAACTATAGCGTCACCCTGTCATTTTCATTTTATATTTCTTAAAGCGGATACAGTAATATACGTTCTGTGTAAATATCAAGTATCTATCTGTAACGGTTCATATAAGACAAATTACATAACCTATGAGGACACCCTCAAAGTTTTTTGTTCTTCTTATTGTGTACAAAGCGAATGCTTTGTTAAAATTTCAAATGTTTATCTATAAGGGAAGTCGTAAAGTAGCTCTGGGTGGAGGAACACGTGCACGCGTCATTGTCGTTATCGCTTAAAGTCAATCAGGCCGTCCTTGTTGCTCAGCCTTCGAGTGGTTTGCGTCTCCCTCTCGAACTGGCTGATTGGCTTCCTCGAATGGCTGCACTACGGTACAGTTATTGGTGGTTGCATTAATCACCCACGTGCAATCGCTTGGGTTATCGTTTATAACCTAAATTGTTTGCATAAATTGTCATGGTAACCCTGGCTGAGTAGTCGTGCCAATAAAAAATTTTATTATAAAGCACTTAACTTTAACTAAATTATTTTATTTTCTAAATTTTTCTATATTTTATATTGCGTTAGCAATTATTTATTTGAATAAACGATAATTTAATCGGTTGTTGATGCTGAAATTTATCCGGGCAGAAGTTGCTGTTGCTTTGTTTGTGTTGCTGCTATTATTTGGCCATCTTGTTTTTGAGACAACTTGTTGAATTTGATATTTTTATTGCTATGGCTGGCACCAAGGGTACAAAATGTAACAAATGTTTTGAAACTGTGTAAGAGTCAAGGAGACATTCAATGTTCCTCTTGTGAATTGTGGTATCATTTGAAGTGTTCCAATGTTTCTGAAAAGAACCTTCCACTTCTTAAGGAAAATCCTGCTACGTTCTATTTTACCTGTGTTGGGTGTTCCGGTAAGTGTGATGATGACCGTTCATTCCGTGAAGAGATGTTGTGCATGAAAAGCAGTTTTGAGAATTTTATAAGAACGAGCCAAGATGATCACGATTCGTTTAAGGAAACTATTGCTCAAATTTTATCGGATTTTAAGAAAGAAACGTCTTCCGTCATTAAGGAGTTAGGAACAGATATCTTGGCTTGCAGTAAATTAATTAATCATATTGATTCCTCGACGAATTCCAAAATTTCTGCATTGGAAACTGAGAATAATATTCTCCATAGGAGACTCTATCGTAGCTACTTTATTATAAATGGTCTTCCGTCTGGACTTGATGACCTTGCATCTGTTGTTACTTCTTTGTGTTCCTTTTACAATATTAATATATGCATCTATGACATTAATCAGATATGTTATATGAACAAACGTAAAACTGTTTTGGTTAAACTGAATAGTGTCGCTATACCGGACAAGATTATGAGCGAGTATTTCAAACTTCGATCTTTAACTTTAAAAGACATCATTGATGGGGAGGTGGATAGTCGAGTATATTTGAATGACCATTGTTCACCCGCAGCTTCTAACCTATACAACCTCTGTCGAAAAATGATGCGTCAAAAAACTATTTTTAAATTTCGGATTATTAATGCTGATCCAGCAGGGCTAAGGCCCTCAGCTTTCTCTGCTTTATGGAAAGGATTACAATTTAAATGAATGTGCTGAGCTATGCAACGGAAATATTATTAACTAGTAATGTACTGTATTTTTTTATTTATTATTTTTATTATTAACTCTTTTTTTTTAATTCCTTTATGGCTATGTACTTAATTTGATAATATATAGTTACATAATTAACTTCACCCTTTCATGTTTTGTCTGTCTGGGAGTTTTCACGCTTTTTTTTTTTAATTTTGGAACTGTATCTTTTTAATAGATTTGTTTAAATATTTATGAATATGTCTTTTTTGTTTTTTTTACTTAATATCTAATTATGTAGTGTGAAAGCTTCTGTTGTGGACTTAATTTTTCTTTTACTTACGTATATTATCAGATTTATGTAAGTAGCTTTATTTGATTTATCTATGAACATAGATTATATGTTTTTTTGAGTTTTGTTTAAATATTTTTTCTTTAGTTAAGTGTTGATTATTTTCTTAAATTAATTGAATGGCAGTTGTGATTTAGGAGAGATTAATTTTTTTAATTATATTATGGTTTTTAAAATTTTATTCATTTGGTTCCCCGCCACATTCTTCTGTTTGAATTCTGATGTCACTTTTTAGTAACATTGGTACCGATATAAGTAGTGGGAATATTGAATCAGTCATGTGTAACTTTTCTGACCAGTTGAAAATATCGCATATTAACTGCCAGAATATACGACCCTCCCCAAATTCTTTCAAGTTTAATGAGTTAAAGTACATTGTTAATGGTAATTTTGATGTTGTCGGCATTTCTGAATATGTACCTAATAAGTCGGTTGGAATGCCTGGTTACAAACTTATTAGGAATGACCGTTTGCGACACAGAGGTGGTGGTGTTGCGATATTTGTTTCTGAACGGATTAAGCAAACATTTACTGGTAAGGTTTCTCTTCCTGGCTGTGAATCTGTTTTTATTGAACTTGTTTTTGGTGAGTCTAAAATCTTGTTTGGAGTTGTATATTTGTCTCATTATAAATTATTTTAGAGGTATGATAATATTATTACTGTTGGTTATTTCTACTGTAACATGTTTAATGAACGGAGAGCAATGAGTCTTCGTTCTGTTTTTGGGAGGTTGAACTTGGTTGTCTCTCATAATTGTAAGCCTACATACCTGGATTTAGCTCATGGCACTACATTCTTATTAGATTTTTGGCTACTTAAGGTGTGTTTACATTGAGTGTACAAGTCATATGTACTGTCAAAATTGCTATCCATATGGAATTTCATGTGTATGTCAAAATCAGTGTTTTACATATGGTTTATAATTTTTGTGTTCAAACGTACACATGTTACGTACATATGACATAACCTCCTGTTGTTGAAAACAAAAATCAAATCTTTAAAACAGCTGGTCTTTAAAGTGTGGTATAGATGAATTATTTTTTTAAATTATTAGGCTATATAATAAAACTAATAATAGCTTTATTGGGAATTGCTGTAATAAGTTATTAGGCAATTTTGCATATTTTTGCCGCCATTTTATTTTATAAGAAACCCGCTAGTGATGTCAACTATGCAAAGAACTACCGTTTTGTGTTATCATTTGGGAGCTTCTACAACAGTACAGAAATCAATTTATAAGAAAGAAATTATATCAAAACAAAAAATAATTATAATAAATAATACAATAAGTAATAATTAATATCATTTGAACTATGTACATATATCAGTAACAATTAAATGAATAATTTTGATGATGTTAATGTCAATTTATTTTCACTCTTTTTTTCCTTGGAATAAAATATTTTTATCCTAATTCTTATGACAATAGAAAATAATTAAATTTCTTTTATATAATTGAGCCGTTGCTTTTGAAAATGAGAGAAATCCACTTTATTATATTTAATGATTTGCATTTGAATGGCGTTACAAAAATTCACAAGCCGTAATAGGCTTATTTTATATTTTTTGTGGTCTTATTGCACGGAAGTTTAATATGCAATAATAGTTATCCATTTTATCTGAAAAAAAGGTTTTGGTAAAATGTTTGATGAAAATGTTGATTTTCTTTTACTGGAATGTAATTATAATACCAAAAATATTGAATAGTTTTTTTACTTATATATTTTATTTCAATATCATTTCATTCTTCGTTGGTGCAGTAAAACAAAAAGCAAAAAAAAACTAAAATTATATTTAATTTTAAAGTAGAAAGTGAAAAAAGAAACAAAGAAATTACAATCTTATATTTCTTAAGTTACATAGCGAAAATTTTTCACCATAGTTGCAGTATGATTGCTAAATTCCAATAATGCTTCTGAATGTATTGCAATATAAAAAATAGTACTATTCAACATGGATTAAAAACATAAAATTATGTTAATTTGTAATAAGATTTAGGTTTTATTCATTTTATTTTCACAAAACGGAGTTCTCTCATTTTCAAAAGCAACGGCTTAATTAAGTAATTTGTAGCAGTTTCGATACCCACAATACCTCAATAGCATTTTTTTTGTCCTAAGGTCCAAAGTTGTTAATTAGGTAATATTACAGTTTACACAGTATGTATGTATGTATATTAGATTACATAACTTTATTATTAATATCATCTATGAGGTATCGATATAAATCTGCGAACATTAAATTACTAACAAAAGTTAGAATAAAGATATTGGTTAATTTTTGACTCCTTAAATCCATGATAAAAATGTATGAGCGGAATTTTTGAAAATAAAAGTGAACATCACTGAAAACAGCTGTTGTCATATAGTTTTACACATCAAATAGAGCGTGCTCTAAATAAAAAACTAACACATGTTATTGCACATAGGAAAATAACATATGTTATGTTTCAAGAGTTTTACATTATGTGTATAGTTTTCATATGGAAAATCTGACATTCCATATGACTTGTACACATAATGTAAACACAGCTTTAGTGATACGTCTCTTGTTAATTTTTCTGGTCAAGTAAAGTGTCCTTTATCGCATCATGAACTTATTTTTGCCGTCTTTAATTTTAAAATTAAACAACAGTATGTTTATATCACTTATAGGGATTTTAATAAGATTGATTGGGATGGTGTTAGTTCTTTTTTGTCGTCTTTTGATTCCTCTCATGTCTTTGGTTCAGCTGATGTAGATATACAGAGCTAACATATTAATGCTTTAATCAGTTTTCTCTATGAATTTGTTCCAGTTGTAAGTAGAAAGATTTGTAATACTGAGAATTCTTGGATGAAGGCTAGGGAAATTGTGTTAGCGACATCTCTTAGGGATATTGCATATTCTGCTTTTTGTACCTCTAAAACTTCTAATAATTGGGCTATTTATTGTAGATATAGGAATAAGGCAAAGAATACTATTCGTAAGGTTAGGAGAAAGTTTTATTCTAAATTGTTTTCAGATTTAAATATTTCTGGTATGTGGAAAGTTTTAAGAGCCCATGGTGCGACTGGCGATAATGATTACACTGCTAGCTTCAGTGCGGATGATAATAATAATCATTTTGTAAATATTTCTATTTCTGATGAGAATGATAATTTTGACTTTAATTCTTTTTTTGATACGAACCAATCATTTTCTTTTTCATGTGTAAATGATATTGATATACTTAATGCAATTCACCGCATTCGGTCAAAGTCTGTTGGGACTGATGGCATTTCGATTCAGTTTCTCAGGATTATTTATCCTTTCATTTCTGATATGCTGGTGTTTCATATTCATTTTATACTAACATCATCTGTTTTTCCATCGGCGTGGAAAACGGCGCGTGTTGTGCCAATTCCGAAATCTAAAGTTGTCCGTTGTATGAATGATTTACGGCCTATTTCTATTCTTCCATCTCTATCTAAAGTTGTTGAGCATATAATGAAAGATCAGATTCTTCGATTTGTTAGGGATAGGATCTCTTCGTCTCAGTATGCCTTCCGACGTGGCCATAGTACAACATCACTGTTGCTTAATTTGACTGATGATGCGCGTGAGAGTTTAAATAGTGGTAACCTTGCGACTTTAGTATCATTGGATTTGGTGAAGGCTTTTAACTTGGTGAATTTTTGCATACTTGTAGAGAAGCTTAAAAGGTTATTTGATTTTTCTAGTTCAGCTTGTAAACTCATTTTTTCCTACCTTTGTGGGAGGTTGCAGTTTGTTGATATTGGAGGTTCACATTCGACGTTGCTTTCCCTTTCGTCTGGTGATCCCCAGGGCTCTGTTTTAGGACCTCTCCTCTTCATCTTGTATATTAATGACCTTCCTAATTGTATTGGTACTACAGCTTGTAAATCCTTTTTATTTGCGGATGATGTTTTGTTATTATTCCGTACCAATGCTGACGTTCTACAAGCGAATATTGATTTTTCTATAGGACGATTTTTTCAATGGTCTTCTGAAAATTGTTTGTCGGTAAATTTGTCTAAAACGAAAGCGATGTTGTTTGGTAATGCTAACCTGCCTGACTTAAGGATTTGTGTTTCTGATAACGGGTGGCGCAAAAGTAATCCTCCTATCAGAAAATGCTATAAATTTTGCGATTGGCCCCTAATGTCAATTCTGTTTTGACATTTGTGTAGTAAACACTTGCGAAATACACGTTAATAAACAATGTTAATAAACAATGTTGACCAATAATCGGTCGGTGACTTTGGCACAACGTGAATTTCGTCGCAGATTTCCTGGCCGTCCAACGACTACTGGTGAAACACTGCGACGTTTAGCCGCTCGCCTCGAAGAGACCGGCACAACACGAGATGCTGCCAGGCGTGACCCCGGAGTAGCCGTCACTGTATGGTGTGCTGTTTTCGCTGGAGGTGTCATCGGACCTTTTTTCTTCGAAGACGTCGCGGGCCAAACGGTTACTGTGAATGGTGAGCGCTACAGAGAAATGATTAACGAGTTCTTTTTGCCGCAACTTGATGAATTGGGATTGGAAAACATGTGGTTCCAACAGGACGGTGCAACGGCACGCACTGCACGTGCCACAACCGATATGCTGAAGGATGCATTTCCCGGGCGCCTAATCTCCCGTTTTGGCGATTTGCACTGGCCAGCAAGATCTCCTGATTTGACCGCTGCAGACTTCTTTTTGTGGGGCTTTTTGAAGTCCCGGGTTTATGTCAACAAGCCTCAGACTCTTGCAGCTCTTAAAGACAATATCCGTCAAGAATGTGAGGACCTATCGCCGGAAGTTTTGGCCAAAGTGATGGAAAATGCCATAAAAAGGGCTCAAATGACAATCAACTGTGGCGGCGGCCATTTACATGACATCATATTCTCGACTTGATGTAAAAAAATTAAAAGACCAAATAAAAATAATCCACAAGAAGAATCAGTTTTTCATTTTTTTTAAAATTACAGCCAAAAAACATCGGAAGGTTATTTTTGCGCCACCCTGTACTAATGTTGAGTTGGATGATAAAGTTGAGTGTTTGGGCTTAATCCTTGATAGGAAACTTACGTTTGATTTTCATATGGATAGACTTAGCTCTAGAATTGTTGGTATTCTTCGCAGACTTTATTCCATTGCAGTTTATCTACCTAGACGCAATTGATATATTATTGCTTTTTCTTTCTCTTGATGTCTCATATTATGTATGGCTTGGAAGTATTTACAGGCACTTTGGAGTACAATATCTCTAAAGTTAGACGTATTGTTCATATTATTGTTCGTTATGTATTTAACGTTCGCGGACGAACCCATATTTCATCTTATGTTGAGGATTTTTTGGGTACTTCATTTAAGAACTTTATTGAGTCTGGAAACTTGATTATGTTTTTTAAGGTCGTTAAACTTGGAAACCCTACTCATCTTCGCTCTGAGTTTGTCTTTTCCCGTTCTAGAAGAAATCCTCAGATTTTGATTCCGAGAATAAGATGTTCAATTTTTGGACGTTCCTTTCTTATTAGGGTGCTCGCTCTTGGAATAATTTGCCTCGTGAACTTCGTATATTTTCCCATTCTAACAATGCGTTTCGCCTGAAACCTTTGAGATATTTTTCTCTTCACTGATGTTTTTCTCTATATCTTATTCATTGATATCTTAAGCATTTTTCTCTATAGTATTTCATGGATTATTTCTATAGACCTTATTTCGCTTATATTTTCTCTACTACTTATGGGATTATTTCGTTATATATGCTTTAATTCTTTTAATTTATATATATTAGAAAACAAGTAGATTTTAGTTTATTTTGAAATGTATTATTGAAGTACTAGTCAGGTTTATTTCTTTATAATATATGTTAATTGACCTATGTGGCTTTTGTATATTATTGTGAATTATGAATAAATAAATTGAAAATCGACATCGACATCGAAAAAATAACAAATAAATTAAAGAAACAGATTACCATACATTTGACGAAAGGAAAAAAAAAAGGATTTGCAACAAACAAATGAAAGAAATAAATAAAAACTACATATTACTAGAAAAATTCTACAACAGGAAAAACTAAAATAAATATAACATTGTTTTCAAACCTAACTAACCGTCGTTTCTGGACATGACCAAAAGCTGCAAGTAAGAATCTAGTGTTTACGGCGGCTTTTTACCTCTTGGCACCAACATTATTTCTCTGTATGAGCAACAATCCAGAAGAAGAAGAAGTTTTTCTATAAGTGTTCAAAAGATAAGGTATATAGAAAAAATATTATTAACTATAGGCACACACGTTTACAATTTTATACTTGTTGCTATAACGGACATAGTAATATACGTTCTGCATATTCAAATGTCTATCCATAACGGTTCAGGAGACAAAGCCATATACGACAAATTACGTCAGATTTGAGGACACCCTGTATTTTTTTACTCTTATAAGGTAGGGCCATTTAGGTTAAATAATATCTCCTATTGGCATACCCTTTAATGTACAATTTTAAATTAAACATTTATTTTAAAGGACTTATCCATACAGATTACTTGTAAATTTCAACTTCCTGCCTATAACGGTTCAAAAGTTTTGCCATATCCATCAATTTACATCAACTATTAAGACAGCCTTTAATATATGATTTTAAATAATTATACATATTATACCGAACATAGTAGTGGAGAGATTCTGTCTAATTTTCAAGTGTTTGCCTATAGCTGTTCAAAAGATAGGACAAGATAGGTCAAATTACATCAATTATGGTGGAGACACCCTTTAGTTTCGAAATTCAAATTTTATACTTGATGTTGTAGCGGACTTAGAAATACAGTTTCTTTGTTTAATTCAACTGTCTATCTGTTACGGTTCAGAAGTTTTGCCATATACATCAAATTACATCAACTATTGGGACTAGCTTTAATTTCTAATTATAAATATATGTACTTGTTATTATAACGGACATTCTATCTAAGTTTCAAGTGATTATCTACAATGGTTAAAAAAAATAGAGCCATATAGGTCAATTGACGTCACATATAGGGACACCCTTTAATTTCTAAGTTTATTTTTTATTACTTTCTGTTATTAGCAGCTATAGTGATACGAAGTTTTTTAAAATAGTGCCATTTACGGTTCATAATACACGTAGAAACATGTATGTTCTATGGGGACACCCTTTAATCCTTTCTAATAAAGAAAAAAAATTAAAATCGCTTCAGTAAATGACTGAGTTCTGCGCGCACAAACATAAAAAAGCAACATTCAGACGAATTGATAACCTCCTTCTTTTTTTGAAGTAGGTTAAAAATTGAATAGGTTAATTGAAACTATCTTATAGATAGATATGAAGAATGCTGAAGATTCAGAAAATGCATTCTGCAATTGTAATTTTTCTCTTAATAAAAATAGTTCAAATAAAATAAAATTATACAAAACAATTGAATCTAATATTAAGAGGTATTAAGTTAAGGAACTTATTCATAAAAAATATTGATTTAAAAAAAGACTTAGCAAATAAATTTCCATACAAATATTTTTAAAAAAACTTTTTAAATTAAAAACATTTTGATGAATACATATATGTATAAATCTTAGATATCATAGCAATTTTCATAATCAGAATTTTTTTAATTTTTTAGCTTCGATTGAATTCTATTAAAAAACTTTCAACTATTGCACTAGCTCTTGGAGAAGAACGAACCCGTTCTGAGTTGATTCCATTTTTAACTGAGACAATATATGACGAAGATGAGGTCTTATTAGCATTAGCTGACCAATTGGGCAATTTTACGAGTAAATAATATATAGAACTCATGATTATTTAATTTTATTAATTTGTTCGATAATACCTTTAGGTTTAGTTGGTGGTCCTGAATATGCTATGTATTTAATACCACCACTTGAGAGTTTGGCGACAGTTGAAGAAACTGTTGTGCGTGATAAAGCTGTTGAATCTTTACGTACTGTAGCTGCCGAACACAGTGCTCAGGATCTGGAAATTCATGTTGTACCAACTTTGCAACGTTTAGTTTCTGGAGATTGGTTTACCTCTCGAACTTCAGCATGTGGATTGTTTTCTGTTTGCTACCCTAGAGTATCACAAGCTGTTAAAGCTGAATTGCGTGCAAACTTTCGAAAACTATGTCAAGATGAGACACCGATGGTGCGTAGAGCTGCTGCTAGTAAACTTGGAGAGTTTGCAAAGGTTGTAGAGATTGAGTATTTAAAATCAGATCTAATACCTAACTTTGTTCAATTGGCACAGGATGATCAGGTAATATATGTAAATTATATTAATTTTGATTAATACTAACCACTTAAATTTTAGGATTCTGTTCGACTACTTGCAGTTGAAGCTTGCGTTAGCATTGCACAATTATTGCCTCAAGAAGATGTGGAACATGTTAGTAATTTGGGGTTGATTTAGTATTAAATCTTGTTTTTTACATGGTTTTATAATTATAATTTTAGTTGGTCTTACCGACATTACGACAATGTGCTAGTGATTCTTCATGGCGTGTTCGCTATATGGTTGCTGAAAAATTTGTTGAATTGCAGAAAGCAGTGGGACCTGAGATTACACGAGTTGATTTGGTGCCTGCTTTTCAAGTAATAAAAACTTAATAATTTAATGCTTTAAATATGTTTATAATTATATTATAGTACTTGCTTAAAGACGCCGAAGCAGAAGTACGAGCAGCAGTTGCTACTAAAGTCAAAGATTTTTGTGCTAATTTGGATAAAGCAAACCAAGTGCATATTATTATGACTTCAATTTTACCGTATGTCCGCGATTTAGTATCTGATCCCAATCCTCATGTCAAGTCAGCATTGGCTTCAGTTATAATGGGACTCAGTCCAATGCTTGGAGCATACAACACTGTTGAGCATTTATTGCCTTTATTCCTAATACAACTAAAAGATGAATGTCCCGAAGTGCGTTTAAATATTATATCTAATTTGGATTGTGTTAATGATGTGATTGGAATTCAGCAATTGTCACAAGTAAGTATGTTTCTTGTTAAACCCTTATATACGTATATTCTTATACACTAGGATGGGCATTATTATATATATATATATTATATTATTATATATATATATATATATATATATATATATATATATATATATATATATATATATATATATTAAATTTATTTATTCATTTAACCGAGCCCGAGTGGGCCATATATGGTTAAAAGTATTTATAAAACAATGTAGAAGATAATAAAAAGACTTAAGAATAATAATAATAAAAAGAAAAAATATATATTATAGATTAAAAGTATATATAATAATTAATTAATTTGTAACAAGGAACAATTACTGTGAAGCCAAAAAGTTACGAAAGACAAGTTTAGCTTTAGGTATAGACAAAGAAAAAACCTTTAAATTGTTCCAAATACGATCGATTCTAACAACAAAAGAACGTTAATAAGTAGAATTATAAATTCTATTTATTAAAATTTGAGGAGCGCGAACGGAGTCCGAAAAGACAAAGCTATTGTACAAATTCCTTGGTTCCTTCAAGAACATAATCTTATAAAACACTAAAATTAGTCTCCATTTAACAAACTTATCAAAAGATAGACCAAGAAAGCGCTCTACATAAGAAGAAACATGAACTCGCAACCCCAGTCTATAAATATACCTTACAATTCTGTTAACAATTTTATTGACTTCTTTAAAAGCAGAGCGGTTGATCGACGAATAAACTTCGATGCCATAATTAACAATTGAAAGAAGTAATGAGTTAGCAACCAGAAGTCTAATAGAAGTAGGAAGATAAAGATTCAGACAATATAATTTCTTTAATACGAAACAAACTTTAGATTTAACAAGGTTAATATGATTATTGAAAGTAAATTTGTCGTCCAGAGTTATACCCAAACAATGCATATGATCAACCAACTCCACAATCACATTACTCATCTGTAATTTCATCAAGGACTTATTCTGCAGACCAAAACATATGGCCTTAGTTTTTTTAATATTCAAATGTAAAAAATTGTTATTCATCCAAGATAAAGTACAATCTAAAGTATAATTGACACGTGCATTCAGAGAGTCAAAAAAATGTCTTTCACCTAGAAAGACTAAATGAATGTCATCAGCATATAGAAAAATATCCGAGGTAGGCAAATTGAGAGACAAAATTAAGTCATTCATATAAAGCATAAAAAGAAGGGGACCCAAGACAGAACCTTGAGGAACACCACTTCGACACATTAGCTTGGAAGAACAGGAATTATGAACAGACACAAACTGTTGTCTACCAGAAAGATAAGAAAGAATTAGTTCACACGAGGATTTATTGAATAAAAACTGGGAATGAAGCTTATTAACCAAATTGTTATGATTAATAGTGTCGAAGGCCTTTTATAAGTCCAAGGCTACTAGTATACCCACCCCTTTGTTATTAAGGCACTGTCTTATCCTGTCAGTCAAGGATAATAAGAGTGTAGTAGTGCTATGATTCTTACGAAAACCAAAATGACAAGAACTAATAAGCTTATTTACATGCAAGTGTTTGTTAATATTAATAACTAAGAGATGCTCAACAATTTTCGCGAAGCAAGGAAGAATACTAATGGGTCGATAACAATATGGACCAACACCAGCATGCTTTCTTATAGGCACAACCTTAGCTATTTTCCAAGCTGGAAAGGTAGATGTCATAAGAATAGTGTTAAAAATGTGTAACAGATGTTTCTCTAGGGACGGATATAAAATTCTCAAAAATTTAATGGAGATATCATCAACCCCTTTTGCATTAGAATTTACGCGAACAAAAGCCTCTAATTAATCTGTATTGTGAAATCTTCCAAATGAAAAAACTCCACCATTCATAGGTAACAGAAGACAAAAATCGCTTGTTTGATTAGATGAAAAAGCTTCATTCAGTGTGGCTATTCGCTTTCTTTAATTTCCATATAACACTCTTAACACGATTACGGTATTTGCGTAAATGGCCCAATTCTCCTGACTACTGCATTCTTGGTATGCACGATAAGCAAGAGTCCCTAAATATTGAGCAGACTTATTCATATAGTTTTTATTATGATTAACGATTTTACGCCTTACGGGCAAACAAGAAAAAAGGTCAAGTACCTTAGAGTTAAGAAGTTCAACTTGAATGTTAACGTCAGAAGTTTGATAGATCAGACTAAAGTCTAAAAATCTACTGCCATGGAGCTCAAAATCGATAGCATTGTAGTCTCTATATTCAGACACACATGGATAAAGAGAAGAGGAAAATTCCAAACCTAAACAAATGAAAGCATGTTTAGATAGATGAGGAGCTTGAAATTGGCCAGAAAAAGTAACACGAGTAAGAGTAAGGTTACTCAGAAAGAAATAGTCGATAAGAGAAACCGAATTAGTTCTAACATCATGATGAGTAGGCAGCGAATTATGTCTGTAACTAAGATCGTAACAACTACAAAGACCTCTAACAAAGGTCGACTTAACAGGGTCAAAAAGGTTATAATTAAAATCTCCCATTATCATCATCACCTAAAATGTTATCCAAACGACGAAAACAACTTACTGTACCATGCGGAAGGTAAACTACACCCAATAGAACTTTATGCTGGCTTACAGTAACCTCTATGAACAAACATTCAATAGTATCAGAATCTGAAAGTTCAAAAACAATACTAGCTATAATACCCTCCTTTAAATAAAAAGCAACACCACCACCTCTAATCGCATCAGATCTATCAAGTCTAAAAAGTTTATACCCAGGAATTTGCACAGCCGAGTTAGATATCCAAGACTTAAGCCATGTCTCAGTAACACCAACAATATGAAGGATACATCCAGAAAGAAGTTGTTTAAACTCATCAAATTTCGAAGAGTGGTACGACGGTCTAATGCTTTGTACATTCACATGACCAATATTAAAAGAATGATTCGTGTTACAAAAGTTATTTAATAAATAGTCGTTATTACAAAAGGTATGACCTAAATTAACAGAAAGATCCATTATATTAATACAAAATTGAAAAGAAATTTACGTAAATATTTAACAAAAGAAAAATTATAATGAAAAGAAAATACAAAAATATAAAATAAAGAAAATTTAAAAACTGGAAATTTTTGACTAAGAGTTAAGGAAATAAAAAGTAAAAATATAAAAGTGAACTATACTAGGTTTTACGTCCCAATTCCGGAACTGTGGACTAGGTGCTCCGTTGTTTTTATCCCGAAAGGAGGAAAAACGTCGCACACCTCACCGAAGGATTTTAGACCTATCAGTCTGTCATCCTTCCTTCTGAAAACATTGGAACGGATAATTGATCTCCATATGAGAACAACAATTAATCCAAACCGACTCTCAACATCTCAACACGCATATACCAAGGGTAAATCGGTTGAGACGGCACTGCATATGTTCGTAGGATGTATTGAAAAATCTCTTAGAGCATAAGGAATATGCATTGGTGGCGTTCCTTGATATAGAGGGGGCGTTCAACAACGTGAAACTGGAGGCCATAATTAGGGCTCTGGAGAGACTGGATGTTAATCAGTCGATTATTAGCTTCATTAGGAATTTACTGACCTATAGGGTCATCATATCCAATATGGGGCGGGCTACTGTCTGTAGGATAGCCAGACGAGGGACACCACAGGGAGGGGTGCTATCACCTCTTCTTTGGAACCTCGCCTTAAATTCATTGCTTACGGTACTGGACTCTATGATGTTCACAACCGTGGCATATGCGGATGACGTTGCAGTAGCTGTGCCAGGCAAACACCTGGACACTATATCGCAACGTCTGCAAACAGCGCTTAGACAAATTAGTAGGTGGAGCACCGAAGGTGGTCTAAGTGTTAATGCGCAGAAAACGGATCTTGTATTATTCACTAGAAGAAACAAGATTCCCACATTTTCGCTACCACACCTTAACGGAATGGAGCTTAAACTGTCTGACAGTGCGAAATATCTGGGTGTTATTCTAGATTACAAACTGTCATGGAACCCTAATGTACAATTTAGGGCAAACAAGGCTTTAATAGCCATATATACCTGTAAGAAAGCCATAGGTAAAAACTGGGGCATTAGCCCCGGAAATGCCTACTGGCTCTTCAATACTGTGATAAAGCCCATACTAATGTATGGAGCGCTAGTATGGTGGCCTGCACTAGGCAAGCCTACATACTGTAGTATAGTCAACAAAGTACTACGCACTTCAGCCTTGATGATCACAAGTGCCTTACGCACGACGCCATCAAAGGCTTTGTTTACAATGCTGCACTGGCTACCAGCCGATCTAATGGCCAAACAGCTGGCCCTGAACTCGGCAGTAAGACTTAGTGCAGCCGGGACATGGAAATCGAAGAATTTCGGCCATGCGACTATTTTGGGATGTGTGCGCATATCGACCATCCCGGAAAATATTGATTATTGTGCACCCTCAGCCATGCCGACCAGAAGGTTCGAAGTATCAACTTCAGGCACGTCATCCATGATGACACATGAAAGTCATCAAGAAAACGTGCTTGAGGTTTACACAGATGGATCTAAAACGGACATTGGAGTGGGGGGAGGCGTTTTCATTCCTTACTTTCAAATAAGGATGAGTTTTAGGCTACAAAATCATTGCAGCACTATTCAGGCTGAAATTTCTGCCATAAAAAGAGCGGCAAATTGGCTAAGGTATCACAGGATATATGGTAAAGATATCCAGTTCCGTACTGATAGCAAGGCTGCGATAAATTCCTTATCGGGCGTTTATACTACGTCCAGTTTGGTTCGTGAATGCCGGACATCTCTAGATGAGATGGCGAGACATTCCAACCTGGAACTCTTTTGGGTGCCAGGGCACGCGGGAGTGCCCGGAAATGAAACTGCGGACGAACTGGCTAGATCTGGAACCTACCTTAGGGACCAGGAGATAGATCAACTAGTCGGTGTTCCGCTAAATTGCTGTAAGGATAACATACAGCAGGAATTACTGGGGGCTGCGCAGACCAGATGGTCGAACGAGCCCACCTGCACGACCTCGAGGCTTCTATGGCCTCAGTATGACTGCAAACGTACTGCAATCCTGCTGAGAACCCCTCGAGGTCAAATAGGCACATTAGTGGCTGTGCTGACAGGGCATTGCATTATAGGCGCACACGCTAGGAGATTGAATCTACCGCATAATGACTTCTGTAGAAGTTGTCAGGATGAGGAGGAAGAGGAAACAGTGAAACACCTCCTCTGTCACTGTCCGGCCTTATCTATGGAAAGGGCGGCGCTGCTAGGCAGCTCGATATTACAGGACCTCACAGACCTATCGGGTTGCGATATAAACAGGATAAACTCATTTATCCGGCTCTCCGGTTGGTTTTTGCACCAAACCTAAAGTGGGGATCGGTAGGTATCTATCCTGCTCATCCCTCTTTCGGGCGTCACAACGGGACCTAAGGGACCCAAGTGAGTCGGCTTTTCCCCTTTTTGCGTAGCCGGCGACCCGTGCAACCTAACCTAACCTAACCTACGTCCCAATTCATCAAAGCATTCTGCATAGGAGTATCTCTTGGAAGAGCCATCCAATAATACGATTCTTACACTAGGAATGTCACTGTGCAAAAGGCGATATGATTGTATTTTCTTATTCTTTTTTTAATTTCTACAGAAGAAAGCAAGTTTACGCTCCATAGGAGTATGATTATCATTTAGATAGACTCTGGAATTGATGTCAATGTTGGTATTTCTAGCATCATTATTTGGGAGGTTATTAGCAAAATCAGATAATTTAAAATCACCAGCTTTAAAGTAATTCTCCATGATTAAACTCTTTGTGCGGGCAGAAAGCAATTTGACGATAATTTTGTGTCCTTTTCTTATAGGGTTAAATTGTTGTATGTCCTTATCAGTAATATCCACTTTGAGGAATTTAGGAAGGCAAATAAATTGAGTGATAAGGTCACCAGAGAGAGACATACCAGTAATAATGATATCACACCGGTTAAA
Source organism: Phasia obesa (assembly GCA_949628195.1). Taxonomy (NCBI): domain Eukaryota; kingdom Metazoa; phylum Arthropoda; class Insecta; order Diptera; family Tachinidae; genus Phasia; species Phasia obesa. The sequence goes on along the minus strand of OX451216.1, from coordinate 105,464,315 downwards.
TCTTCTGTGAAGGGTGTTGTTCTCAATCTCCAGATTAGATACCTTTGAACATATGTCCTAATTGGCAATATGGAAAAAGTCAATATCATTCTTTAACTCGGCAATTTTTGAGGACATTTGCAACATCATCCGATTGAAATTTTTCTTCATGTCATCAAAACCAGATCTAAACTCATCACGGAGGGCCACAATTTCATTTTTATCAGCACGAACAGCTGGTTGACCACCCTCCTGGCAGGTGCCACAAACAAACCCAAGTTTGGAATTGTCTTTTATAGCTTTAATTTGCTCATTACTAACATCGGCGCAAACAAGATGACACCATCTCTCACAAATGATGCAAGCTATGCCGCCGCCTTTCTTAGTTACATTTTTGGAGCACGCGCAGCAACATGTTAGTAGTTCAGGTGGTGGAGGCATTCTTCAACAAGCAGCCGAAAAATAACAACGACAGGTAAAAACGTGTATTATTATAGGTTATGTTCACTAGAGTTATACACAGCAAACAACAAGAAAAATATTTGGTTAACCGCTTTCAAAATATTTATATCGGAGCAAAAAAAAGAAACCATGCGTTGGGCTAATAATTAAATTAATATGCAACTAATTATTCAATTATTATTAAAAACTTCCAGCGCCAAACGAAAAAATTATTACTCACACATTGTAAAGTTGCCAGACTATGAGTACCTTGCGTTTAAAAAGTACCACAGCAAAAAACGAATGGGACTAGCTATAAGAGAGATGTTGATATAACAACTGCTAAAGCCGTCATTTTAAAAAGTATAACAGACTATGAAACAAATCACTGTAATCAATAAGCAACAAAATGAAAAAAAGTTTATTTTGGGATAATACCTACGTGTTTTTAATGTAAAAATCGCCATATAACTGCAAAAAAAAGCCTAACTTTTAAACTTCTTGGATAAAAATAAGCCACATTATGACTTTTAATCGCAAAAAAAGATATTTAAACATTTTTTAATCACGCCAAAATCAATAACATCAGGTATTTTTTGTCGATCAGTAGGCCAATAGGTGGGTTGTCCACTCGATATCACATTCAGACGCATTTTTGAAATAGTGTCGAATAAAACACGACCTTTTGGAGCTAAACAAACGCTAAACGTTTGTTTAGTGTTTAAGTCGCCTGATACATGACAGGGACCTAGTGATTTAAAGAAGTCGCTGTATTGATTCCCTGATAATTGAAATCTAGGAGGTGAATTAATCGAAGAAAAATAAATAAAGAAAAATTGAGAAAATTTTATTTTTAAACAATAGCAGAATGTAATGTATTTCTGAATAACTACATTCGTTTTCAGCATTCTTCGCATCTATCTACTTTGGGTAGTGTTTAGTTGTAAGCATAATCTAGTTAACCAACCAAACTCAGATAAAGGAATACGAGAAAACCTGTAGTTAATTATCATCTTCAGGTGAAGGAGAACGAAGTCTGCCACTACCTTAAGCTTTTACTTTAATATTTACGACCTTATATTCGTTGCTGCTTTAGCCAACCTTCGGTTAGCAATGAGAGCAACTATTGTTCATTTGTTTCAAGCCAACAATTTTATTTATTCAAGGTTCTTAAGTGAAAACAAAATATTCTTTTGAAATTGTAAGTTTCATTTTTAGTTCGGAGAAAAATATAATGGTGTGAAGATAAATTCGTCAGTTAAATACGTCCCACATCTCTGTTAACTGCGTTCCAATGGGTATTTAGAGAAGACATGAATCGGGTCACCGAAATAGTGAAATTAGCCTAAGACTAGTGGATTCCAGCAGTATAATTTCTACGTCCAGATTCTGCCCAGTATCGGAGATATATATATTTTAAAATTTTGATTTTTCGAAAAAAAAAATATAAAATTTTTAAGTGGATCCCATGGGTATTTAGAGAAGACATGAATATCATTCTTTAACTCGGCAATTTTTGAGGACATTTGCAACATCATCCGATTGAAATTTTTCTTCATGTCATCAAAACCAGATCTAAACTCATCACGGAGGGCGACAATTTCATTTTTATCAGCACGAACAGCTGGTTGACCTCCTGGCAGGTGCCACAAACAAACCCAAGTTTGGAATTGTCTTTTATAGCTTTAATTTGCTCATTACTAACATCGGCGCAAACAAGATGACACCATCTCTCACAAATGATGCAAGCTATGCCGCCGCCTTTCTTAGTTACATTTTTGGAGCACGCGCAGCAACATGTTAGTAGTTCAGGTGGTGGAGGCATTCTTCAACAAGCAGCCGAAAAATAACAACGACAGGTAAAAACGTGTATTATTATAGGTTATGTTCACTAGAGTTATACACAGCAAACAACAAGAAAAATATTTGGTTAACCGCTTTCAAAATATTTATATCGGAGCAAAAAAAAAGAAACCATGCGTTGGGCTAATAATTAAATAAATATGCAACTAATTATTCAATTATTATTAAAAACTTCCAGCGCCAAACGAAAAAATTATTACTCACACATTGTAAAGTTGCCAGACTATGAGTACCTTGCGTTTAAAAAGTACCACAGCAAAAAACGAATGGGACTAGCTATAAGAGAGATGTTGATATAACAACTGCTAAAGCCATCATTTTAAAAAGTATAACAGACTATGAAACAAATCACTGTAATCAATAAGCAACAAAATGAAAAAAAGTTTATTTTGGGATAATACCTACGTGTTTTTAATGTAAAAATCGCCATATAACTGCAAAAAAAAGCCTAACTTTTAAACTTCTTGGATAAAAATAAGCCACATTATGACTTTTAATCGCAAAAAAAGAGATTTAAACATTTTTTAATCACGCCAAAATCAATAACATCAGGTATTTTTTGTCGATCAGTAGGCCAATAGGTGGGTTGTCCACTCGATATCACATTCAGACGCATTTTTGAAATAGTGTCGAATAAAACACGACCTTTTGGAGCTAAACAAACGCTAAACGTTTGTTTAGTGTTTAAGTCGCCTGATACATGACAGGGACCTAGTGATTTAAAGAAGGCGCTGTATTGATTCCCTGATAATTGAAATCTAGGAGGTGAATTAATCGAAAAAAAATAAATAAAGAAAAATTGAGAAAATTTTATTTTTAAACAATAGCAGAATGTAATGTATTTTCTGGATAACTACATTCGTTTTCAGCATTCTTCGCATCTATCTACTTTGGGTAGTGTTTAGTTGTAAGCATAATCTATTTAACCAACCAAACTCAGATAAAGGAATACGAGAAAACCTGTAGTTAATTATCATCTTCAGGTGAAGGAGAACGAAGTCTGCCACTACCTTAAGCTTTTACTTTAATATTTACGACCTTATATTCGTTGCTGCTTTAGCCAACCTTCGGTTAGCAATGAGAGCAACTATTGTTCATTTGTTTCAAGCCAACAATTTTATTTATTCAAGGTTCTTAAGTGAAAACAAAATATTCTTTTGAAATTGTAAGTTTCATTTTTAGTTCGGAGAAAAATATAATGGTGTGAAGATAAATTCGTCAGTTAAATACGCCCCACATCTCTGTTAACTGCGTTCCAATGGGTATTTAGAGAAGACATGAATCGGGTCACCGAAATAGTGAAATTAGCCTAAGACTAGTGGATTCCAGCAGTATAATTTCTACGTCCAGATTCTGCCCAGTATCGGAGATATATATATTTTAAAATTTTGATTTTTCGAAAAAAAAAATATAAAATTTTTAAGTGGATCCCATGGGTATTTAGAGAAGACATGAATCGGGTCACCGGAATAGTGAAATTAGCGTAAGACTAGTAGATTCTAGCAGTATAATTTCTACGTCCAAATTCTGCCCAGTATCGGATATATATGTATATATTTTAAAATTTGGATTTTTCGAAAAAAAAATATGAAAAAAATGAAATTTTTAAGCGGAACCAATGGGTATTTAGAGAAGACATGAATAGGGTCACCGGAATATTGAAATTAGCCTAAGACTAGTAGATTCCAGCAGTATAATTTCTACGTCCAGATTCTGTATAAGCAGTATAATTTCTACGTCCAGATTCTGTCCAGTATCGGAGATATATATATATTTTAAAAGTTTAATTTCGAAAAAATATAAAAAAATATGAAATTTTTAAGTGGATTCAATAGGTATTTAAAGAAGACTTAAATCGGGTCACCGGAATAGTCAAATTAGCCTAAGACTAGTAGATTCCAGCAGTATAATTTGTACGTCCAGATTCTGTCTAGTATCAGAGATATATATGTTTTAAAATTTTGCTTTTGCGAAAAAAAAAATGAAAAAATATGACATTTTTAAGTGGATCCAATAAGTATTTAGACATGAATCAGGTCACCGGAATATTGAAATTAGCCTAAGACTAGTGGATTCCAGCAGTATAATTTCTACGTCCAGATTCTGCCCAGTATCGGAGATATATTTTAATATTTTGATTTTTCGAAACAAATATGAAATTTTTAAGTGGATCCAATCACTATTTATAGAAGACATGAATCGGGCCACCGGAATATTGAAATTAGCCTAAGACTAGAAGATTTCAGCAGTATAGTTTTTACGTCCAGATTCTGTTCAGCATCGTAGATATATATATTTTCAAGTTTTAATTTTTCGAAAAAAAAAATGTAAAAATATGAAATTTTTAAGTGGATCCATTGGGTATTTAGAGAAGACATGAATCGGGTCACCGGAATAGTGAAATTAGCATAAGACTAGTAGATTCCAGCAGTATAATTTCTACGTCCAGTGTTTGCGTGAAATGTAAAGAAATAAAACAATGTAAAGAAATAAAACAATTTTATTGAATATTACCTTTTTTAAGTTAAATATTGTGTGTAACACAAATGGCGAAAAATCAACAATTAATGTTAATATACTTAAACAAGTAGGCGAATAGGCAGCGAGCATTGGTTAAAAAGATACCGTTAACGGTTTACTCGTTAGAATCTATGTAGAAACTCCCTCACAAGGGTGTATAAAAAAGGATCTACATAAACTCTGAACGGCCTCAAACGTACTAAATTAAATTTAAGGAAGTATTAGATTAAATGAAAAATCATAATTAAACATTGCCGGCCACCTTGCAACATCACATTCTGTTGCAATATTGAACATAAACTAAAGTTATGCTTATACATATATGAAAAAAATATATAAAAATTATTTTTAATTACAAGTTTTTTTTTTTATTTAGTTTTTTTTTTTCAAAAATATGAAAATTGATCCCCTAATAAGGAGATTGGCCAGAAATGACCCAACCAAATATGGTATATTGTGCCAACGGAAATCCCGGGTTCGAATAAATGCGACCTTTCAAAATTTGACTTCTGGGCCTATAACCAGCGCGATACCAGCCGATTTATTAAAATTCGGGTCTGCCAAATGCATTCCCGCAAAATTTTCTTTTATCAGATCCGGGGCCGATACAACCGGCGCACAGTGGTTCAGAAACGTTTTTCATTGGCCAAAACTCTGTAACTTTTTAACTAATAAAGATTTTTTAGTAGTTCTTTTTTTAGTCAATAGACAACATCTTAAGCTTTTACCGAGTTTAGGCCTTATTAAAATCGGTACAGCGGTTGCTGAGAAATTCAAGCCTAAAGTTGAACTTTCGATTTGTTTTTCCTAATTCTTGTTTGAAATTCCGTTTCAAATGTGCCAACTCATTTTTGACCCACTTTTCCTTAAACAATTTGGCTCAAATTTGGTCCACGGGTCAATCTTGGATGACAATACAATATTTTGCTATCCTTAGGGTGGCCCCTATTTTCACTGAGGTATTTTCCGTATTTTCATTAGGATTGTCCAAATTTCAACTTTATGCCTAACAATACTTACATATTTCCTAGTTTTTGGTCAATTTTAAAACAAAACACTGTAATTTATTTTTTCTTTAATTATATACATATTTATTTATAGTTATAAATAGATTCTAGGTAAATAAAATAATATTTAATATTAATGTTTGTATACTTTATTTTATTCAAATACTAAATTCAAATTATAATTATTATTCATTTGGCTGGAATATTTCCTGTAAATATTCTTTATTCTGCTCTGTATTACCTGTGTCCTGTAGCAGTGCCTTAGCTTCGGCATTTAGTTCCGAATGATTCAATTTCCATTGACTTCGAATGCTAGAGATGAAGGGATCTGAAGTTGCCAATAATATATGAAATAAATCTTCATTTGTAGGAATTCGTGATATTTTTCTGGTATTATGTTCTCTGTAAAACCTGTAATCCTTGTTTCTTTTTTCCTGGGCTTCCTCTGACAAATCTCCAATTGTTAATAAATGGTGCTTAATGACTTCTTTTCCATGATAAAGAACTTTATGCACTGTTGCTGACATATTTCTATATTTGTTTGAGTTTGGTTTTTCCAAATATAACTTGTTTGCAATGTGCTGGACGAAGGTTCCGAGTCCTCTAAGTTTTTTATCAATCGCAATGGTACAAATGACACCATGAACATATCTGTGTCAGAAATATCCTCACATAAAAATTCTTTATATTGTCTTTGTCCAGAAGACCCATCGCATCCCCATTTACAAAAAAGAGTTAAATTGCAGTTTCCATATTTTTTCAACTCACTTACTTTAAGTGATTTTAGCAACCTTTCGGCTGTATGATCAAGTACAGCTTGCAGTTGTACCTGTGCCGAAATTGGTGTGATTTTGATAGATTCCTTTGGAGGATAACACTCCTTTTTAGCTGCAATTATGTGATGATATGACGGGTATAAATTTGAGCCTTTTCCGATCGCACGTAATCTGAGTTGAGTATACTGCTGTTTTGTTAACTTTAAATCCAGAAATAATGCAAGCGCTTCCTCATTTGTGAACTATTTTTCCTGGTTTGGTGTCGGAATGCTTTTAAGGATCCGTTTTGTTCTCACCGGACTAGCAGAAATGACTTTTTCAATGATATCCACTTTCGTTAATTGTTTTTGTGATCGCAGCTTGTAAAGAAAACTATCTTTAATGTTTTCACATCCGATTTCTTCATTTATATTCTTAAGTTTTCGTCTCTTAGATCTATGGCTACAGTTATCTAGCGATTTTTCTGGTCTTCCACCACTCTTCTTATTTGTGGTTTCTGAAATCACCTGGATACTAAGTTCACCTTGTAACCAATTTTCAAAGCGCTTGTAAAATTTACTTTTACTATAGTGAACTTCCTTTGCAATATTTTTACGAAATCAGATACTATGTTTTTTATTTCCAATTACGTTTCACTGCTGATAGCATTTATGTTCAAATTTCTTGCAATATGGTTTAGAACATCTTCTTTGTTTTTGTTTTTAAAATATTCTTCGGTCAATTCATTATAGCTAAAAGTTTCCATATTTTAATTAAGCTGAAAATAATGTATTTGTTGAAGTGCTATAAAAATAACTTCCAAAAATTTATCAACCTTTTCAAATCGAATTCTTGTCTGACAGTAAAATTTATTTCCAAATTTTTGTCCTTATATACTCAATAAAGAAATGTCAAACTTAAAGTAGATTACGTACACACAAAAAAATATTAGAGCTATTATTACCTAGGCTAGCGCAGGTATTTTTCTTTTGTATGGAATTTTTTAAGACAAAAACCAAGTTCAACTACCTAAGCTGATTTGGAAAACGTACAATAAATTTGCCTTTTTAAATCGAATACTTGTACCCAAATAAAATTTATTTCCAAATTATTGTGATTTATACTACATATAAAAATGTTAAACCTAAAGTAGATTACCTAAACACAAAAAACTAAGTTTAACTACCTAAGTTGATTCGGTTTATACAAGTTTTCTATGGGAAATTTTGTCATACACAACTTATACTGGATTTTAAGGAAATTTTACCAAAAATTGTTTTGTGTACTAAAATTCTCAATTTTCGAATAAAATTAACTTTTTAGTTAGATTCCTCTCTTTCCCCTTAAGTTTTGCTATATGCAATTTGTACTTTTGGCAGTGAATGGCTTCTGAAGTAAATTTACTAGCAATTTTGATAGAAATTTGTTTGTAAAAATGTTGAGTATTTTCATTAAAATAGAAAAAGTGTTCTACGGGCGGATCCGGGCGGGTGCAAAAGTATATATAGGGTTAAAGAGAACACTTTTGCCTTTCTTTGGGTGGTTTCGGTTTTTTGTCCTTTTTTGTCCTTTAGAAGTTATATACTACTAAACTTCAAACTTTGCGAATATATGGAGGTTTCCAATTTTAAACATAACACCCTATTTACAAATTATACAGGGTGCGCATATACCATTTCTTAAAAACAACAGTTCACCCAACATAACAAAAAAAACCGCAGCTCAATATCGATAACAGTTTTTAAGAAATCGCAATTAATATGAGATCAAATATTACAATTTTTATTTTATTTTTAAATTAACATAAATTCTTTGCCTTTAGCAGCATACCACGCCCACTACTGCGAATATTTTGACCCAATTTTTCGGCTACCTTAGTTTTGATCTGTTTTCTTTCTGGTGACATAAAAATTTTAAGAATCTGTGTCAACAAAAAATATAGGTTTTGGCCAATGAAAATTAATTCTGAACCACCGTGCGGCGTTTTGATCCCTTTCATTTGCCTAACCTTTACAGTTAAAAAAACTTGTTGAGATGAGTCATGTATGGAAACAATCTTCAATCGACAAAATTTATCATTTTCTATATTGGACACTGGCAATTTCATTGATTTTATTAAATCCTCACATACATAACTCATTCTGCAACAGAGGTCAATTACAGCACGAAGGGGAACCGATCGATCAGAAACCCGCAAATTGACCCGAACAGTTGGTGAAAATGTCACCAAATGACGAATTGGCAAATTTGCGATAGGAACGTCAGACGGACGATTTACATTTTCTTATTTCTTCTCAACTTTCGTGGCGGAACGGTTCGAGGAGTGAAGCATCGAATTATTATTTACCGCACTTACCCTTACTACCACAGTCACGAGCCGTGTGGTGTGGCGATAAACACCTTGAGCAGTAGCGATGCAATATAACCATCCTCAGTCTTTTTTCATACGGCATAAACCGGAATTTTTTACACGACGAAAGTTGATGACTGGAACCGCATACTCTACATTTCGGCGCTATAATTTTCGAACCCGGGGTTCCCGTGGCATCTGATATCTTATCAGAATTGTTCGCGGATTTTATGGTTTGATTTGTAGGCAAGGTAGCTATAGAAGCTACTGCAGAAACCAGATCAGACGGCATAAATAAAGGACTGGCTTCAGAAGCTGCCACAAATAATGGTGGGCTAGCTTCGACTGCCGCCTTAGCTAATGGTGTTGCTTCCGAGGCAACAGTAATACCAGACGTTGCAGGCATTTCCAGGACGGCAGAAGTTGTTCCGGGATCAGGACAAGAGTCCGACACGGCTGCTCGATCCTCTACCTCCATTGCCTCAAGAAGAGCATCCTCAAATATGGTTGGTAAGGAGTCCATGATACTAGGAAACAACGAAGGTTAGCAAATATAATTTTAAATAGATTTAACTAGTCAAAATGACTAGTTTTGCGATTGGTCGTTTAATAATTCCGTTTTCGGTACGTATGTCCGCGAGGCGAACGTGATTATCACTTCCTGGATAAGTTTTTATAACTCAACCTAGTTTCCAGGAAGTCGGTGCTAGTTGTTCATTTCTAATAACAACTAAGTCGTTAATATCACGACCGTGGTACTTCCACTTATATCGTTTGTGGAGACCTTGCAAATATTCTTCTTTCCAACGTAGACAAAAATGTTGAGCTAGTGCTTTTATTTTCCGGTATCTATTGACGATACTTATAGGTGACTCTAAAATAGATGGTTCGGGCGGAGCTAGTAAGGGTGATCCTATCAAGAAATGTCCTGGCGTTAGAGCTACAGGTTCACTAGGATTTTCACTCATGGGGCAAAGCGGTCGAGAATTCAGGCACGCTTCAATTCTTGCGAGAACGGTAGACAATTCTTCAAAGTTATATCTAATGTTTTGAGCCTCTTTGCGAAAATGAAGTTTGAAACTTTTAACTCCTGCTTCCCATAAGCCTCCCATATGGGGGGCACCTGCTGGGATAAACCGCCAAGAAAGCCCTTTTACCCCATAGCGCGACACTCCGATATAAAGGTTTTAAATTCTCTTTCTAACTCTCGAGAGGCGCCAACAAAATTAGTACCATTATCCGAAAAGATGGTACTTGGACAACCACGCCTCGAAATAAACCTATTAAACGCCGCCAAAAACCTATCAGTAGACAAATATGACGTTGCCTCCGAATGTATGGCCTTTGTCGAGAAGCACACAAAAATGCAAACGTACGATTTCAAAGTTTGATTAGATCTGCTACCCATGCTTTTCATGTCAAAGGGACCTGCGAAGTCTATTCCAGTTGTTGTAAACGGTCTATCCAAAATAGTCCGTTCCAGTGGTAAAGCCGCCATTATCTGACTACATGAGCGTTTTCTATCTATAATGCAACGCTTGCAACGGTTAATTACTGTGCGAACCAATGTTTTTAGACGAGAAACCCAATACGCAATACGAATAATCCTGAGCATCAATTGATTTCCCCCATGAATGGAAATCTTGTGAATAAACTCAGTCAAAAGTTGTGTAAAACGGCATGAATGTGCCACGATAGCCAAACGTAGTTTGACATGTTTTATCTCAATATCCGAAATGATAGGAGATTCATAAGTATAATTACCCTTGTGCGCAGAATGAGTATTCCTATAAAATCTAAAAACGTAGGATAATACACGAAGGGCACGGTCAAGAGATGAAAATCTTTCCAAAACATCCTCATTTGAAAAAAACGATGCGTGGGATTTTATTGCCCGAGCTTCAAGATCGGTATCCAATACACAAAGATTTTGAAGATTCCATTTGGATTTATCTTCCCTAAGCCAACTTGGCCCATACCACCAAAGTGAATTATTTGCTAACTCTGAGGGGGAAACACCACGACTACCAAAATCAGCAGGATTGTCCCTTGATTTTACATGGTGCCAATTATGACTACCTACATTTGTTGCAAACTCTATTTGCAATCTTCTGTTATTGGTCTCATGTGATCCAAAGACAAATATTCCTTTATCACATCATCATACATTTCCTTAATCATTGGTTTTCGTAAGAGAGAAGCTTCATTACGCCTAAATTGCGCCATAACGTTCTGTCTAGACGAACCTAACGAACATTTTTCAGGAAAATCTGTTTTAAAGGGTAGCGTCACTATATAGCGACAATCAGAACCCTGACGAGTTGAAGCCCTATAATTATCCTCACAGATTAAATCATCTTGGGACATAATCTTTCGTTTAGGTGTCTCCTCTAGCTCCCAAAACCTTAATAAATTTCGATTTAGGTTATCCTCCTCAGAAAAATCCACCCTCGTCGAATATACTTGTAATGGAGAATGACTTACAGGACCTGTAATCAACCAACCAAATATAGTCCGTTGAGCCAATAAAGAACCCAAAATGTTCCGTTCAATTTCCGCCTGAATAATTTGTGGATACAAATCAGCACCTAAAAGGATATCAACCGGCCTGCAATCGAAAAATTGAGGGTCCGCCAATCGTAGATTCGACAGATCCTTTATACGATCATCCTGTAAAATAAAGGAAGGCAAATTACCCGAAATTTTGGGCAGAACTAGTGCCGTAGTCCTCAACCTAACCGAAGAGTCTATGGGTGAGCCTATCTCGATCGAACAAATCTTCCTCGAAGTAGCAGAGACCGTGTGGTTCACACCTGAAATCCTGGCATTCGTAGAATGCGCATGGATTTTCAAACGATTCTGCAAGCCTTCAGAAATAAACGAAGTTTCTGAAGCCGGATCGATTAGAGCTCGAGCTGGGTACGTCATACCCTGGTGACAAATATTCACCATTGCAGTCCCTAACAATACCGTTCGATTTTGCGACAAATGGAAAACTTGACGATTGAAGGTAGCTGAAAAACTACCAAAACGAGATGTAGTTGGTAAAGCAGGTTCCAGAGGTATAGGGTTCACCTGTTGAGAACTTACATCTGATCTCATAACTGCCGATGCAGCATTTTCCGTAGAAACTAAAGGCATATGTAACAAAGTATGGTGCCTCTTATTGAAATTTGAACAACTATGTACACTATTACAATCTTTTACTTCATGTGTGCGCGATAGACAATTGACACAGCAATGAAATCTTTTAACCGTTAAAAATCTCTCCGATACTGAAAGATTCTTAAGCCGTTTACAATCCCTTAAATAATGATTTGAAGTTTTGCAAAAAACACAAGAGTTCGAAGATGAAGAATTTGTATAATGTGCTTTTATTTTTTGGGTAAATTTTCTATTCTCAAGTGGTGATTCTCTAATATCACGCAGACATTCCAAAGTTTGAATCCTTTCTGTAAGAAAAGTATCCAAATTTTTCCAAGTGGACAAAACGAATTTATCCAGAGTGACAATACGGTCCGTATTGTTTGGAAGTCGCTGAATACACATGAAAACTATAATTGGATCCCAATTTTCAGTCGACATATTATAAATTTTTAAAGCAGAGAGACAACTATTCACACTTCTTTGCAACGCTTTTAGACCCGTATAAGTCTCTTTATTCACAACTGAAAGCCCGAAAAGGGACTTAAGTTGGTTATTAACCAACATACGAGGATTTTCGTAAGCCTCCTTAAGGTTTTTTCACGCTATTTCAAAGCTTTCATGTGAAAGAGGGCATTTTGAGACGATCTCTTTTGGCTCGCCGCTAGTCTTTCGCATTAAATGGCATAGACGTTCAATATTACTAATACGCGAGCTATTTACGTAGAGCGCGGTAAATAAATCCCTAAAAGTTGGCCATGAAAGGTAATCCCCTTCAAACATGTCTACGTCGCAAGGTGGTAAAGTCAAATTATGACCTAAATTATCACTAATGCCCTGATTGGGAACTAGTAAATTAACAGACTTCCGGTCTGATTCCAATTCATATTTCCTCTCATTTATTCTACCTAAACAAGTAATAAACGCGTTATAAGTAATGCGATATTTTTTCATCACTATATTTATTTCATCAGAACCATCGTCTCTAGACTTACGGTCTTTCGGATCTGTAGAAGTCTGCGGAAATTCTAAGCACTGCTCATATACTAACTTCACTTTGTCCCATAAATTTCTTAATTCTTCACCGTGAAGTTCTAAAGTATAAATTGTATGAACTTCATCTTTCATATCGTTAAAAAAAAGCCTCGAATTGAATTAAAGCATCAGAAGCTCTAGTAAATTTATTCAATGCAGAAATAGACATTTTTTCTTCTTTAGTTATTTCTTATAATTGTATTTCAACAGTAAAGATTTAACTAAATATCTGTAAACTTTAATAAAATTATTCTTTAAATTCAAAAAAATTTATATATTTATTTTTAAACAAGTTTAAATTTAAATAAAAATTTAATTAAAAAAAACAAATTTATTTGTATATTACAAACCGAACAAAAGTCTAACTGACCGACCGCAGAAACTGTAGAGTGTATTTTCCAATAAAGAAAAGAACAAAAACACCAATTGATACAATATGTATGTATGTATATATTTGTGCAAAAAAACAACCACCAAATATACAAACACTAACACAGTTTCTTTGATTTGCGGATAAATATTTATTCTATAATAAAATTTAATATCACTTTATAACTTTGGGCTTTTTAATTAATTTTTAATTATTCTTATAATTCGACCGACCGAATAAAATAAAACGCACGGTTAAGAAAATAATAAAAAACAATTAGCAAATGTATATATTAAGGAAATTATTAAACGATCAATCACAATTGTAATATTCTTTGTATATATGTATGTACATATGTTTGTTTATTCTCTTTTTTATTAAGAAAACAACCACTTTAAAAGGAATTTATATATTTCTTTTTTTCACGCACTTTCAAATAAAGATAAATTATTACGCACCTTTTTTAAATAATATTTCAACAAATTTATTCGATGGATGTAGATGACGAAGTCGTTCAAAAGATGGCAATCCTTTTTTTAAATAAAAAACAAATTACTTTATTGAAGGTGCTTACAAAATATCCGGTTCGATTGGACCAAATGTTTGCTTGAAATGTAAAGAAATAAAACAAGTGGTTAATTTTTAAAAAGATATTGATATAAATCAATTTTATTGAATATTACCTTTTTTAAGTTAAATATTGTGTGTAACACAAATGGCGAAAAATCAACAATTAATGTTAATATACTTAAACAAGTAGCCGAATAGGCAGCGAGCATTGGTTAAAAAGATACCGTTAACGGTTTACTCGTTAGAATCTATGTAGAAACTCCCTCACAAGGGTGTATAAAAAAGGATCTACATAAACTCTGAACGGCCTCAAACGTACTAAATTAAATTTAAGTAAGTATTAGATTAAATGAAAAATCATAATTAAACATCCAGATTCTGCCCAGTATGGGAGATATATATATTGTTACGAAAGAAGAATTTATTCATTATAGGCTCTGAACAACAATACTCTCGAACAACAATAACATTAATGGTTTGTTTTCTTACAATGATGAAAGAAAGAGTCGATCTGCGCATGGGGCAACAAATAATGATCTGGCGAAACGTCGAAATACCCCTTGATAATGGATATGTGAGTAAATCTGCAATAAGGAAGTTGGTTGCTGTAGCATCCCAGAAATTACCACCTCAGGCAGAAGCTGTGATATGGGCACGTATGGAGGAAGATTGTGAGGACAACCGGTTGGGGGTGGTAGAACCATCAGAAATTAAGAGTGAGACAATAACAGCAAAAGCCCTCGTGAAAACCTTTAAGAATAGAACAATTCCTGAGAGAGTTTTAAATCTATCCAACTGTGAAAAGGTTATTGGTAAAAACTCTCTGATAGCGCAATGTACATCCGCAGAGGCCATAATTAATTGCGAGAGAGATTCGGAGCCTGAAAAACTGTCAACTAAAGAGCGCGAAATACTAGCAGAACAGGTGGGGAAATGGGTAGCAGAGCTGGAGCCACCTGACAGAAACAAAGCCAAGCAGCTGATACGAAAGTACGCCTCTGTCTTCGCCCTAAAAGATAAAAGTCAAGGTAGAACGGCTATAGTGAAGCATGAAATAAATACTGGCGAAGCGAGGCCCATAAAACAAGCCCCAGGAGCATTCCCTAGCCAAGCGGAGCGAAGTAAAGCAGCTAGTCAACGAAATGAAGCGAGACGGAATTATCGAACCATCTTCGAGTCCTTGGAGCTCGCCGGTAGTTTTAGTAAGGAAGAAAGATGCAGATTCTGCGTTGACTACAGAAAGCTCAACGATGTTACCAAAAAACACAGTTATCCGCTACCAAGAATCGATGACACCTTGGACACGCTAGCAGGAACCAAGTGGTTTTCTACGCTAGATTTACAGAGCGGTTACTGGCAAGTCGAGATAGCTGACAAAGATAAAGAAAAAACTGCTTTTAGTGCTCTGGATGGTTTATGGCAGTTTAATGTTATGCCATTTGGTCTCCAGCCACCTTCGAGCGTTTAATGGAACGAGTTTTAAAGGGTCTCAATTGGAAGACATGCCTTGTGTATCCGGATGACATAATTGTCATGGGAAAAACCTCCGACGAACACCTAAGGAATATGGAAGAAGTCTTCAGGCGTATATCAGCGGCTGGACTGAAGCTCAGTGTTACTACAGCTACTACAGCAGAGTACTTTCGAAACCTGAAAGAAACTTTTACGTAACGCGGCGACAGCTTCTAGCAGCATTGGAGTGCATTAAACACTACCACAAGTATTTGTATGGCCAACATTTTACGCTGAGGACAGATCATGCCGCACTCAGGTGGTTCTGCAATTCAAGAGCCCTGAAGGACAGCTTGCACGCTGCGACATCAGAGCTATGAATTTAGTATTGAGCACAGAAAAGCAGGCAACCATAACAACGCAAACGCCGCCTAGAAAGGGGCCATGTGATCTGGGGGGTAAGCAAAGACAAAGACGCAGAGAAAAGAATTCGTTATTGATGTTCGGCTTACACATATAGAATCTAGTGAAGACTGGGCGACTGCACAAAGGAACGATCCCATATTGGCAAAAATTATAGCGGCTAAAGTGGAAGACAGAAGACCGACGCGAAATGAGATCTCACCAGAAAGTCGACTGGCGAAGGCATATTGGGACCAGTGGAATAGTCTCAGGTTGAAGGATGGCTGCTCATGTCGCACCTGGGAAAGCACAGACGGTAAAACTGCGATAGACTTAATCGTCGTGCAATCCTCCCAGATCAAAGAGGTCATGAAACAATTCAACAATGGTCCTAGCGGAGGTCACCTTAGTGTAATGAAGACGCTGGAAAAGATAAAACAACGTTTCTATTGGGTCGGCTGTCAATAAGCCGTAGCCGAGTGGATAGCCTATTACAAAGGGTCCAGTACGAAGGAGTCGGGGGCAGCTTCAGCAGTACAATTCAGGCGCTCCCTTTGAACGTATAGCGATGGACGTAGCAGGTCCCTTCCCTGCTAGTAATGCTGGAAACCGATACGTTCTAGTGGTCATGGCCTATTTTAGCAAATGGCCGGAAGTATATGCCATTCCCAATCAAGAAGTCAGAACGATTGTAGACGCGGTTATAAGCAACTGGGTGTGTCGCTATGGTGTCCCCTTAGAACTACACTCCGACTAAGGCCGAAATTTTGAATCCGCTGTATTCAAAGAGATGTGCGAAGTATATGGAATAAGAAAGACCAAAACGACACCGTTACATCCGCAATCTGATGGCATGGTCGAAAGATTCAATCGAACCCTGGAGGAATACCTGAGAAAAGTGGTCAGCACACACCAGAGGGACTGGGATGAGCATATACCCTGACCTATATGCCATTTGCTGTATTTTTGAACAGTGGTTTAAATAAATAAAGTGACTTAAAGTAAAAGTAATAACAGTGTGTATTTATTTTACAATTAAAAGAACCCAACGAAAAGTAAAAACGTAACAATATTTTCAAGTTTTAATTTTTCAAAAAAAAAAAAAAAAATATGAAATTTTTAAGTGGATCCATTGGGTATTTAGAGAAGACATGAATCGGGTCACCGGAATAGTCAAATTAGCCTAAGACTAGTAGATTCCAGCAGTATAATTTGTACGTCCAGATTCTGTCTAGTATCAGAGATATATATATTTTCAAATTTTGCTTTTGTTAAAAAAAAAAAAAAATAAAAATATATGAAATTTTTAAGTGGATCCAATAAGTATTTAGAGAAGACAAGAATCAGGTCACCGGAATATTGAAATTAGCCTAAGACTAGTAGATTCCAGCAGTATAATTTGTACTTCCAGATTCTGTCTAGTAACAGAGATATATATATTTTAAAATTTTGCTTTTGCGAAAAAAAAATATGAACAAATATTGCATTTTTAAGTGGATCCAATAAGTATTTAGAGAAGACATGAATCAGGTCACCGGAATATTGAAATTAGCCTAAGACTAGGAGATTCCAGCAGTATAATTTCTACGTCCAGATTCTGCCCAGTATCGAAGACTAGTAGAGTTCAGCAGTATAATTTCTACATCCAGATTCTGCCCAGTATATATATTTTAAAATTTTGATTTTTCGAAAAAAATTAAAAAATATGAAATTTTTAAGTGGATCCAATGGGTATTTAGAGAAGACATGAATTGGGTCACCGGAATACTGAAATTAGCCTAAGAATAGTAGATTCCAGTTATATAAAATTTCTAAGTCCAGATTCAGCCCAGTATCGGATATATATATATATATATATATATATATATATATTAAAATTTTGATTTTTCGAAAAAAAAGAGATATATAATTTATAATTTGGTTTTTTCGAAAAAAAAAAATGAAATTTTTAAGTGGATCCAATGGGTATTTAGAGAAGACATGAATCGCGTCACCGGAATAGTGAAATTAGCCTAAGACTAGTAGATTCTCGTATTCCAAACTCGGATAAAGGAATACGAGAAAACTTGTATTCAATTATCAATCGTCAGTTGGTGAGAACGAAGTCTACTACTACCTTAATAATTGATAATTGAATACAAGTTTTCTCTTTAAATTTACCCCATTTTTCTGTAATATTATCACGTAATTTGTAATTTAAATTATTCTTTCTTAGAGAGAATAAAACCTACCTAAGCTTGACTACAAAATTTCATATGTATGTAATATAAATAGTTTGACTAATAGAATTTTGGCTTGCTACTAATTAAAAATGAATGTTGGAAGATAATAAATAAACTAAAGTAGCTTTCACTGTTGGCTGAAGCAACAACAAATATAAGGTGTTAAATATAAAAGTAAAAGTATTCAAAAAGGTTAAGCTTAAGGTAGTGGTAGATTTCGTTCTCACCAACTGATGACTGATAATTGCATACAAGTTTTCTCGTATTCCTTTATCTGAGTTAGTTGGTAAAGTAGATGATGCTTACAACTAAACACTACCCTAAGTAGATGGATACGAAGAGTGCTGATGACGGACTTAGCTGTCTAGAAAATGTTCATTCCGCTCTGCTGGGGTCTAAAAATTTTATTTTCCCAAGTTTTTTTATTATTATCACCTAATTTGTAATTTAAATTATTCTTTCTTAGAGAGAATAAAACGAACTTAAGCTTGACTACAAAATTTCATAGGTATGTAATATAAATAGTTGGACTGGTAAAATTTAAATTTTCAAAATTAAAAATCGCAGAGCACTGCGTTATGATGTTCACCCAACAAAGTTTGGTTAGATACTAGATTAGATGGAAATATCAGATTGAAGAAGGACGAAACGCATCCCATTTATAATAATTATGTGGTTATACTAGGGCTTACTGCAAGTTGCCTTCGGTTTGCGTTGTGTGTGGCGAGCTACATTGTTCCTTCCAATGTGACAAAGCAAGGGATGAATCGAAAGTTATAAAATGTAGCAATTGCGGTGGAAATCACGCTGCTAACCAACAGAGGCTGTCCAGTTTTTTATGATGTTGCAGGTGGTACTAAACAAACCCTGAACTGTTTAAAAATATGTTTCTGGAACGCAAACGGCTTATGCCAACATAAAAATGAACTCGAATACTTCCGGAAGAACCAACAAATTGATGTCATGATGGTTTCAGAGACTCATTTAACAAGAAATAGGTTTTTTATAATCAATGGCTGTATATTGTATTGTATATATATATATATATGACACTAAAGACCCCCGTGGCAGAGCATGTGGTGGTTCAGCAATACTGTGTGATTTTTGTGAGGATAACCTTCAAGCAGCAAACATCTGCATTGAAGAATATAATAACTTCGTTTCTTTATTCGATTTATTCACCTCGTAGATTTCAAATACGTGAGAGTCAATATAGCGACTTCTTCAAATCACTAGGTCCCTGTGTCATAGCATCAGGCGACTACAACGCTGAACATACGTTTTGGGGACCAAGACTAATTACTCCAAAAGCTCGTGTTTTATTTGACACTATTTCAAAAATGCTTCTGAATGTGATATCGAGTAGACAGCCCACCTATTGGCCTACTGATAAAAAAAAATACCTGATGTTATTGATTTTGGCGTGATTAAGGGTATTCCGAGAGAAATGATTAAAGTTGAAGAGTCTCGTGAATTATCCTTAAATAATCACCAACGACAACCACAAGCATAAATAAAAGGATCGACCGACTATACCACAGCTACAACAACTAGTACCCCAGGCAACTATCTCTTAGTGCCCTACTCAATACCCTGACCTGCAGCTAGTGTACAATAATCAATCTTTTCAGATTATGCAATTAAATTGTAATGGTCTGCGAAACAAGATTGTGTAGATCACAAAATATGAGCATGATCATAAAAAACCCATAGCCGCCATACAAGAAACAAAGCTGACCAGTGATTGTTCACTCTCAACTTCTGGGAACTATAATATTATTCGGAAAGTTAGAGACCATGGTGGATGGCTTGCGTTTATTATTCAACGTAATGTCAGCTATAAGCTGCTTGTGCCCCCAATCTCACCCATACCCGACCCGTTCCTAGAAGTCATGAGCATTTCAATAAACTAGAGTCAGCCCTGTGGCCTAATCTTTTTAGGCATATATTTTAAATGAGTGCACATTTTTAGCAAATTTTTAGCATGGTTTTATGATTGGCTATTATTCTTAACTGTTTTTAACTATCATAGACGCAAAAATGTAGAAGAAAAAATACATTCTGCACTGCTTCTATTGACAATCTATCAAACAAAAAAAAAAAAAAAACAAGCGAATACGATGAGTTTAAGTCAGTTAAAATGGTTCTTAACTTTTTTTACCTTGCCTATTTATATATAGATACTGGAGATATTAACATTAAAATCATCAATGTATATATCCCGCCCGTTAACAGTATAGGTGCCATTTATCACCCAAGCATATCTCAGCTCTTGCTTGGTGATTTAAATGCTCATCATGAGAGTTGGTATTCTCAGTTACCAAACGATCCTCTCGGCATACTCATAGCCGACCAGATAGATGAATCCGACTTCGCTGCAATTAATGAAGATTTCTCTACAAGAATAACAGCAAGATGCTCAAGCTCCCCAGAGAAGCAATTCTCAAGGCAATGCGCTTTATCCCTACAGAAAGAATTCATAATGTTAGACCACATTTTCCATCTTATGCAGCTCGTTTGGCACAAGAGCGCGATCAACTGTGCATATCCAACCCTGCAAATGAGCGATAAATAATCTCGTTAATGAACATCGCTGCAATAAATGGTTAGATCACCTCAACCAATGCTCAGTAAGCTTAAAAAAGTTATGGTCTACCATTAAGAGTCTATCTGGTTCGACTAGAAGTAATAATCTCGCTATAGGCTTCAACGATACCCAGCATACAGATGCAAAAAATGCGCACAACTCTCCTGCAGACAATTTATAGAACACCCCATTCTGCAGAATCGGTCCAAAAGAGCAATAATAAGGAGAACCAAAAATCACAAACGAGATTCTGAGACGTTTTGCTTCACCCTCAGTGAAGTAAGTAATATTATCTCCAAAGCAAACCCCTCTAAGCCTCTTGGACCTGACGGTCTCTATGCTTATGTTGAAGAAACTTGGTACAGTATTGCTGGAATATATGACACGTCTTCTAGAGCTCTCTAGAGCGCCAATTGGTAGTTCTAGAGATTTGGGAAGTCTCCCGTATCATTCCAATTCTAAAACAAGATAAACCCGCTACAAAAGGAGACTCATACTGCCGGATCTCCCTTTTATCACCTGTAGCATAGGTTTTGGAAGCGCTACTGTTACCAACACTTAAAAGAACATTTCCCGCTTGCCTCAAACCAACACGGCTTCAGGAAAACCTATAGCACAACAACGGCCTTGAACATGATAGCTACACAGATCGCTAATGGCCTTAATCAGCAAAGGCCGTGTCAAAGAACCAGTGTTGCTGCCTTAGATTTTTCCAAGGCATTTGACACGGTAGATCACTCTGTGCTGATAAATGACATTACCCAATCTACTCTTCCCAACTATCTCAAACGCTGGGTTGCTAATTACCTATGTGGCAGACAAGCGTTTGTCGAGTTTAAAAAATCAAGCTACCGCAATAAAAAAATAAGCGTGCCACAAGGAGGAGTGTTGTCACCCTTACTCTTCAATATTTATCTTGCCCAGCTTCCTGCACCACCCCAAGATGTCATGATGGTTTCTTATGCAGATGATTGCACAATCTACTCATCTGGTGTTCAGATTGAATAAATAAGTTTCACAATTTCCAAATACTATATGGCCACCATCGTGTATTTTCTGCAGAAACTTGGACGAAGGAAGTAAGGACGGAATTAAACATCTCAGTTGAAGGCAGACGTATCCCTACGGTTAACAACCCAAAAATCCTAGGGGTGGTCTTAGACAACCTCCTTCACTTTTCCTCGCACGCCACTTATATCAGCCAAAAAGTGAAATCTAGAAATAAAGTTCTTAAAGCTCTCGCTGGCACCGCTTGGGGCATGACAAAAGAAACAATTACAGCGACGTATAAGGTGATTTGCCGCTCCGTCTTAAATTACGCTGCCCCGATATGGACCTCTTTTCTAAGCGACACCCAATGGCGAGTCTTATAAACGACCCAAAATAATGCACTCCGAATGGCAACTGGATGTGTCAAGATGACCAATGTGGATGATCTCCATGCGGAGAACAAGATACTGCCGGTCAGACAACATATTGAGTTGTTGACCAGGCAATTCTTGCTGGCATGTCACCTGCCATGTCATCCTAACCATCGGATACACTCCCAAGATCCCCCTCCTAGGCACATCCGATAGGACTTTCGTCACTATCTCGATGACATCCGTGATGTTATTCCACCCGATGTTGACTGGATGTCCATAGTAAAGGCCTAGAAACTCTTGCATCAACAGACGGTCACCACTACCATGAACGGGTATAGATGCAATAAAGTCCTTATTGAACATCCCCCTGCAATCTCGGATCATGAACAACTCTTACCCAGGAAAACAAGATCAACCCTGGCACAATTAAGAGCAGGATGGTGCAGTATACTTAATTGCTACCGGGAGCGAATAGTTCCTGCATGTCACAAATTCCGTTCGGAATTGAAATGATTCCGTAGTTACCATTTTGATCGGAATGGTTTTAGCTGCTACAGATTACGTTTGATTTTATTAACAAGAAAAAAAATACAAAACCACTTTGCGGCAACAAACGAATGAATGTAGCAAAACAATCACCCATATTCCAGAGCTATATTTCGTTCGGAAGTGGCTTTGATTCCGTATTTTGCTTTATAGAAATTGTAAAACGAAAAAATTTTTCGGAATAAATTCACTTTTAATTTGCTATGTGGAATTGATATTTTAAGCAATTTATAGCCATTTAAACTATTCAGAACATATTTTTATTAGTAATGGATATTACTCTGAGCCATACCTTAAAACTCTACGACGCACAGTGGTCAAAAAACCATAACTTTTGATTGGATTCGTATAAAAATACGTAGTTTTTTTTTCTGTTTTGTAGATGAGACTTTGGTTTTTAATTTTTGCTATAATATGTAATTTTTATTTGAATTTTATTATTGAAGTGGTGATAAACCGTGGTAGAAAAGGTTTTTTATGTCTTAAATATTCAGTTACAATTATAACTAATACTTAGTAAAAAGTTTTTAACTTAAATAAGTTTTTAACTTAAATTTTGTCAGAAAATGCCAAATGTGATAAAGAAAGTGAATTTTTAAGCTCGCCACAGCTCATTGAAAACGGAGTTCCTCAAGGTAGTAAAGGGTTTTTCAACAGGGCGCTACAAAAGTAGAGCGACAGGGACAGCAGAGGACGCCATATTTCTTGCCAAAAGAGCGACATTTCTCTTCAGTAAGGATTGCCATTTCATGATGAAAAGATATACGAACCAACAACGAGTCGATATTATTAAGATTTACTACCGAAATTCGGAGTCAGTGGCCTCAACGTTAAGAGCGCTACGTCCAATTTATGGTCGTCATAATCGTCCTAGCAGATCAACAATTGAGCGTCTAGTGGAAAAATTTTAATCCACAGGCACAGTACCAAATGTTCCCGTGCCAGTGAGACAAATAAGTGCCCGTAGTGTCGAGAATATTGCTGCCGCTGAGGCTTCAGTTGAAGAAAGCCCAAATGCGTCTCTCACACGTCATTCTCAAGCGTTGGACATCTCTGTGACGTCGTTGTGGCGAATTTTGCTAAAAGATATTGGCCTACATTCTTACAAGATCAAATTGACGCAAGAACTGAAGCCGCTTGACCACCAGAAGCGTGAATTGGGCTGAGCAATAACTTGAAAATGACTCGGATTTTCATCGAAAAATCATCTTCAGCGATGAGGCTCATTTCTGGCTGAAAGGTTTCGTCAATAAACAATATATGCGTTATTGGTCAATCAGTAATCCACACATACTCCATGAGTCATCATTGCATCCCGAAAAAATTACGGTTTATGGGCCGGCGGCTTCATTGGGCCGAACTTCTTCCGTGATAATCGCTACCGTTCAAGCCACACAGCGAATGTCATAATCAATTTATTGAAAACCAAGTATGGAGAACGTGATATCTCACGAAAGGTTCCAGTCGATTGGCCGCCTCGGTCGTGCGATTTGACGCCGTTAGACTATTTCCTGTGGGGCTATTAAGTCTAAGGTCTATGCCAACAAGCCAGCGACTATTGATGAACTTCGTACGAATATCGAAAGTGAAATTGCAGTAGTATCGGCCGTTTTATGCTTGAAAACCGTCGAAAATTGGGTTCAGCGTCTGGTCTTCTGCAAGCGTGCCCGTGGTGGTCATGCAAAAGAAATCGAGTTCCATACATAATGGCATCGAACGCGCTTTTACAGAAATAAAGAATTTCATTGATATCTAAAACCGTTTTTGTTTTATTTAAAAAAACTTTTGTAGCGTCTTATTGACAAACCCCTTACATATTTTGAGAATGCGGCCAAAAATCATTTTTTTATGGTTACCGATTTCAAAGTTTTATTACTCCTTTGAAAGTAAATACCAGACTACCTCGGGAGCCAAAATATTTCTAGTTTATTTCAACATTCGGCCCTATTCCCGTTGGCGTTGTAGTTTGAAACCGAAATAAAAACGACAGTTTGGCATTACCGTTGGCGTTAACGACACTCGTCGTAAATATATCGGTATTGTAACCTGATCATCTATTCAATAAAGACAACGTTCTGCTTTGTATGTTAATTGTAGACTGCCTCTTTATTGGATAAGCATAACAATTTAATAAGTGTTCTCACAACTATTATAGGGAACAATTATATATACTTGTGTGTTGTATAAAAGTTAATATTCCACGCATTGGGGTATTACAATAATATAGAGAATATATTTATATTTACTATACCTTCCTTTTTTAATAAAAAAATTAAGTAATCAGATTGATCAGGTCTGTTTAATTAATTTTTTCTAAATAAATATAATATAAAGCTTACATCTCGAGAACTTTCTAAGAATATTTAAAATTTACAAATATAATTATAATTATATTTATTTACAAATTAACTTCAGGTTTTTTTAGATATTATTTTAAAATTTACTAATTTTTATCAAATATATTTGAAATTATGAATATATTTTATTTTAATTTAAAAAATATTTATTTTATTTTAATTTAAAAAATATTTATTTTATTTTATTTCAAATTTTATTGTTTTCAATTCAATTTTCCATATATTCTGTTTTGATTTTAACAAAATCTTTTAGATTTTTCTTAGTCTATTTTTGTGTACAATTTTTGATTTATTTGTTGAATTATTGTATATTGTGACATTTACATTATCTATATTTTTAACTATAAATGGACCATCGTAAATACTTTGGTGTTTATCGTATGGTTCCTTTTGTAACAATACTTTATCATTAATTTGCAATGTTAATGGCTTTGCAAATTTGTCATAAAAATCTTTATTTTTCTTTTTGTGTTTCTCAATCAATTCCTTTGCTAATATATTTGTTTTCTGCAATCTATATTTAATTTCTTTGCTATAATTTTCTAAATTATACAATGGATCTAATTTAGAATTACTAATTTCGTTTGGTAGAGTTACTTTTTTTCCAAAAACAAGTTCAAAAGGTGTAAATTTATTGTCGAAAACCGTACTTAAGGCAGTGTTATAACAAAAAGTAAAGTATTTTAAATATGTATCCCAATCAGATAAATTTTCAGTAAGGTACGCTCGAATGTATTCGTTAAATACGCGATGGTTTCGCTCTACTGTTCCGATACTTTGGTGGTGGTATGCAGTTGAAAAGTTAAGGTCAATTTTAAATAACTTGCAAAGTTCAGAAAACAATTCATTTTTGAATTCTGTACCTTGATCCGTTTTAATTTTATTCATTTTGCCATAAATTAGAATAAAGTTTTCGAAAATAGCACGAGCGACAGTTCGAGCAGATTTATCAGGTAAAGAAATAGTAACTAAATACTTAGATAAATCGCGCATTAATGTTAATGCGTATTTATTTCCGAAAACGGATTGAGGTAATGGACCTATAGTATCTAAAACTACTATATCAAATGCCTGAGTAGGAGTAGGTGTTAAAACAAGAGTTTCGATATTTGCTGGCTTGACTTTATTTAAAATAAATTGTGAACAATTTCTTACAAATTTTGCTACATCTTTAGTCATTTTTTTCCAAAAAAATTTTGTCCGAATTTTAGCATACAACTTCTTTTGACCACAGTGTCCACCTAGGATTGGATCATTGTGATATATTTCTAAAATTTTTAGTTTCTGACTTTCATCGCTTACTGCTTCAATTGGATTGGTTAGAATTATTTCTAAAGATTTTAATATCTTATTCCCATATTCTTTTAATTTTTGAATTGAAATTTTCGTAAAAATAACATCTTCTTTTGGCCATTCTAAACTGCGAATTTTTTGTTTGTTGGCTTCAGTTTGTAGCCTCGAAAGCAACAGATCTAAATCTATTGTTTCGTTAACAACATCAAATTCTACAGCTAGCAATAATTTAAATTTTTTATATATATTAATTCGAATTTTATTTAAGTTTTCATTTGTAATAAAGAATTGGGTTTTAATTTTTGGAATTTTGGTATTGAAATTATGGGAAAATTTGTCAAAAATAAATAATTTTTCATTGTTGTTGTTAGCTGAACCTAAAGAGGTTTCTGTTTGATTTTCTTTTTTAGACATTGCTCTTGTAGTAACTGCAAAAACGTTTTTATCTTTCAACTCATTAATAGATATTCTAGATAGAGCATCGGCACATACATTTGTTTTTCCTTTTATATATTCAATTGTGAAATTATATTCAGAAAGCTCTAGTCTAATGCGAGTTAGTTTTGATGATGGATCTTTCATGTTAAAAAGGTAAACAAGTGGTCGATGATCAGAACGTACAATGAATGAGGTACCATAAACGTATGGTCGAAATTGAGTAATAGCGAAGTGTATTGCAAGAAGTTCTAGTTCTAATACTGGCTTTTTTTGCTCAGCTTTGTTAAAAGCTTTTGATGCGAAATAGATTGGCAAGTCATTTCCATCGAAGTTTTGACTTAATATTGCTCCACATCCTGTTTTTGATGCATCAACAGTAATTAAAAAGGATTTAGTAAAGTTTGGATATTGCAGAATTTTTGGTGATAAAAAGCAGATTTTAGATTCGTAAAAGATTGTTGAGCGCATTCGTCCCAATTAAATTCGACATTTTTACGTGTAAGTTTATTTAGAGGTGCTGCTAAAATAGCGAAATTTGGGATGAACCTCCTGTAATAGTTTGCAAAAGCTACGAAACGTCTAACAGCGTCCTTATCAGAGGGAACTGTATATTTTTTAATCGCACTTATTTTGGAATCGTCTGGCAAAAGCCCATTTGCTGTACATTTGTGACCAAGAAAAGTCACTTCAGGACGAAAAAAATTACATTTGTAAGGATTTATTTTTAAGTTAGTTTTCCTCAGAATTTCAAAAACATCCTTAATATTATTTAAGTGATGTTGTTTGCTACAACCGACAATGATAATGTCATCGACATATAGAAAAGCTTTGTTAGGCTCTAGGCCCGAAAATGCTATAGACATCAACCTTGAAAAAGAATTTGGAGCCACGTTTAAACCAAAAGGTAATACTTTCCATCGGAAAGACCCACTAGCAGTGCTAAAAGCAGTAATATCACGAGAATTTTTGTGCAAAGGTATCTGGTGGAAACCCGAAAAAAGATCGATAACTGAAAAATGTTTTGCGCGACCCAAATTATCCAAAATGTCGTCAATCCGTGGTAGTGGAAACTTGTCAGCAACGAGCTTTTTATTTACAGCTCTATAATCTACACACAGTCGATAGGATTTTTGATTATCCACACTCTTTTTAGGAACTAGTATTAAAGGACTGTTCAAATTTGAGGTACTTGGTTCGATCAAATCATTTTTTAATAAATTGCTAACCTGCTTGTTTATTTCTTCGCGTTGAGTATGAGGAAGTCGGTAATTTTTAATGTACACCGGTGAGGAATCAGTGAGCCTTAATTTTTGTTCATAAAAGTTATTAGTAGACATTTTATCGTCTTTTAGAGCAAAAATGTCTGCAAATTGCTCACAAAGAGGCATTAAATGGTTTTCTATGTCGCTTGGCATTTGATTTCGTAATACTAATTTTAATTTCTGAATACGTTCATAATTAACCTCAGTGTTATTAATTGAATATAAATAAAAATTTTGTAGCTTCTCAGGTTTTAACTGGACATTCTTTATGCACTTTATTTCATCAGTTGTATTAACCAATGGTAAAATTGGGTTATTTGTATCAATAATAGACTTTCCTAAAAAAAACTCCTTCACAAATTTCTTGTGAGTCCATAAACATTGGTTCTGTTATATTATTTAACTTGAAAACTCTATAGACTTCACATCTTGGTGGAATAATAAAAGAATAACAACTTGTTCCTTGATTTATTGGTAATCTAAATCTTAAATTTTGAAAAAAGACTGATATAGTCATGTTTTCATAATCAAGTTTACATTTATTGGCTTTAAGAAAATCTTTCCCAAGGATACCATGTGAAGGAATGTTGAAATTGTCACCAACAACATGAAAAATTTGTGGAATTAATCTATTCGAAATAATAAGTTTTGAATTAATTGTTCCTAATGACGAAATGGCTGTCGTTGTTATGCCAGTAATGCTTATGATATCATTTTTGTTAAGAAATGTATTTGAATTTAGAGATGAAATTTTAATTAAAGAAATATCTGCTTGCGTATCAACAAGAAAGGTGCAAGGCTTGTCTGAGTCGATGCATTCTAAATTTATGAAGTCTGCATAATTTAGATTTAAACTATAGACAGATTTAGATATATTTGGTGAATTTAAATTTGGCTGTCTTCTTCTTGTTCTTCTTCCCTCAACAGTGTTGTTTGTTGAGGGGCTATCGCGTTTAAAGAACGCACTGAAACTCTTTGGCCATTGGCGTGATTATTACGAGCGTAGTTGTTTCGATTATTTCCTCGAAAATTACTTTGAGACCTATTTTGGTTTTGATTATTATAATTATAACTTCCACTGGGAAAATTGCCACCACGAAAACTGCCACGAAAACTTCCTCGATTATTCCCACGATAAAAATTATTATTATTTTGATTTTGATTATTTCTTTGACGCCAACCATTAAATCTTTCTTGCCCGTTACTTCGAAAAGCTAAAACTTGTTTTTCTTTTGTCTCTGTTGTTTGTTCAACAACCAATTTTGCTACAACTTCTTTAGGGTCAGAAAAAACGGATGAAGCTAATATTGCCTTGATTAAATCTGATTTTGCATTTAACCGACAAACACTTACAGTTTGTTCTATTGCCATCTCATGGGCTTTTGTTTTGGTAATGCCTTCAATAACTAAAGACCTTTCTAACGCATCAGCAAGTTCCTCAGCTTGTTTAGCAAATTCTGAAAAATTGTTATTTTTTACATTGAGAGCGGCAATCTTTCCGGCTACAACTTTCGAATTGTCAGGTTTTATTCTATTTTTCAAAGCAACTCTTATGTCATTTATTGATGTTATACTTTCTGGCAATGCTTCGCGAGCTTTTCCCTCAAGTTTTGATTTAACAAAATTTATTAAAGTTGTGTTAAGATTTGACTCAGTAAGTCCTTCAATCAAGTCAATTTTGTCTAAAACAGAATCTAATCCAAGAGGGTTGCCATTATAGTTATCTCGTATTATCGATGCACATAGGCCAATGAACGATTTTTTCTCCTCGACTGTTGCTGTTGCCATTTTTCTAGCTATCTCTAATTTCTTATTATCTTTACAAATTTCTGAATCACTTTCTAACTGAGTTTCTGAGTCAGAATCACTTTCTGTCATAACACCTGCATCAATCAGAACTAAAGAACTAGAATCCGTTGGAACTTTTATACTACAATTAAGTTTCCCAAAGCATCTAATTAAAAGTTCCCGACAATGTTTAATTTTACTTAAATTGTTTGTTTTTGCACTAACGGATATGCTTTCTGAAGTTATTTTTGTATAAATTAAAATTAAGTTGTAACTTTCTACCAAAGAATATATATATTCATTAACTTTTGTTTGATTATTCGAAATAGGTCGATTTTGTAAAATTCGTTTTTTAACTTTGTAAAATGATGAAAGAAGTTCTTTAAAATGCTCGTTATTGAATTCTGACATTTACCAAAAAAAAATTTTTAAATTTCTCTCATATACATAAAACAAAAAAAATTTTTTTTCAGTGCATGAAAGGAATTATATGATTTACCTTTACTAAAGAAATGTAAAAATAAGAGAAGTTTAATATTTAATTAAAATGCAAAATATTTACTCTTAAATTTGAAACTCTTTGCATAAATCAATGTATGTTAAGAGAGTTAACGAAGTTTTTTTTTTTTTCAAGCAGCAAAGAAATTTTTGCGTACATAGCAAACTGCTTTAAATTTAAATATACGAAAAGAACTTAAATGTAACAAAATCTAATTTGTATTTTCAAGAGTTAATAAAGAATATTTCCGAATATTTCTCTTAACCATTAACGTAATTGCCATTAACAATAAAGTATTATTTTAATTTGTTTTGTTTTTAGTATGAATTGTTTCAAATGTATTGTAAATGTGTAAATTATTTATATATTTCTTATAGTTTTTATATTTTAAATATGTATATTTTTTCAAAAAAAAAAATTATTTGAAATATTTTATTAATTTTAAAGAATTAAGAAAAAAAAGGATTTTAAATTTATTTATGATATAATATAATTTTGTTGGTTTTGTATTTAAAAGATGTTTTTTTTTTTTTTTTTGCTTTAATATATTTAAAAATTCTGAATTTAACTACTTTTTAATTTGTTTTAAACTTTCGCTCAGAACCAACATTATTTGTGATCATGTTGTTTCAACCGCAAATAAAGGGGTTGAAAACAAATAAGAAAAATGAAATACTAAGAGAACGAAAATCATTACTCTTAGATTTTAGTTTGTAAGCAAATAAAAAAATATGTTTGCCTTACTTAAATTGAATGTCGATTGCTTGTTGCCCTTTTTTTCAGCATCTTTCTTTTTCAAACTGCAGTCAGCATGAAGGCCGTTTCGAACAGTTTAACTCTCCTCTGCAGTTTTCTTCACCCCTTTGCTTCTCTCCAATCATAGGCTTTTATTTAAGGTGTTGCTTTTTCTTCAAGTGTTAGGTGTTTCTTCTTTCAATTCTGTTGGCAAAATTGTCTTGTTTCAATTTATGAAAATATTAAATATTTTGGTACAGTTGAGTTCAGTTTTCTTCATCATGTAACCTGATGATGAATACATGCATACATACGTACTTACATACGTACATTCATATGTAAATAAAACCGCAAAATTATATCTACGAGTCTCTTTGACCAAAATGTTGTAAATGTATAAATATGAATTTTAATGTTAATTTTCAACTAAAATGTTGAGGTTTTTATAACCAATTTTCATTATTGTCCATGTCAGTTTGCGAAGGTTATTTAAAAATATTTGTGACAAAAGTTCTTGGAAGATTCCTATTTACTTCATGTTGTGTATTAATTTTTAACAAAATTATTTCTTCATCTTCAAACAAAGAATTTAAAAATCTTTAAAATTTTATTGAAATTATTATCTTGTTCCACGATGGATCTGGTTAAAAGTTTTATTGTGATTTATCTTTTTTTCAGGTAAAAATGCCATTTAATCACTTAATGACTTTTGAGTTTTTGAGTCAACAGAGCAAAACAAAACTAACAAAGTTTTTTCTTTTTTTTTTATTGTTTATTTTTTATATATTTTTTTTTTAAACATTATCTTTTTAGCTTTAATTTTATAAAATTAAATTTTCTGCACTTCGTCTACAAGAAGTGTAATCAGTCACGGTCGCCATGTAACCTGATCATCTATTCAATAAAGACAACGTTCTGCTTTGTATGTTAATTGTAGACTGCCTCTTTATTGGATAAGCATAACAATTTAATAAGTGTTCTCACAACTATTATAGGGAACAATTATATATACTTGTGTGTTGTATAAAAGTTAATATTCCACGCATTGGGGTATTACAATAATATAGAGAATATATTTATAGCTTATTTATATTTATTTTATATTTACTATAGTATTCTCTATTTTGAAACGAAGATAGAAACGACAATAAAACATTCGTTCTCTGTCGTCTTAGGCAACGAAATACAACAAAAACAAATTAAAAAAAGTACATTAAGTTCTAAGTTGTAGTTTTTTAAATGGAAAAATATCCCGCTTATGCTATGGGTTTTCTTAAAATAAGGGTTATGCTAAGGGTTTATGCTAAGGGTTTATAACAGCCGCTTATGCTAAGGCTGTTATAAACAGGTGCGATTATCCCCATTGGAGGAAGCGGTGTCAAACCTATTAAAGTTTAAAAAACAATTTACCCGAAAGGAAACGTAGTGGTATTCGCCGACCATGAAGAAGTTAGATCACTACTAATCGAGTTTTGTACTGGAATAGCAAAAATGGTAACGTTCTATCGTAGCATCTTCCGATGTATATTTATATCCATTATGTCATCATCATCACTTAAACTTGAAAAATAAAATTCAGTTCTCGCCATATTTTGTTAAAACTTACAAAGAAATAACAAACTTTTCAGAAATTTACAAAAATGTCATAAATAACAACACAAAAAATTGCAGTTCCACAGTACCACACTATTTTTCTTTTTGTTTTCGATAACGTTTCTTCATCGTTTTAATATATTTCAAGAATACGAATTTAGCAGCGAAACGACAACGACATAGAAACGACTATTAAAATTAAACGCCAACGGGAATAGGGCCGATTATCACAGCGAACAGGGTGGTCCAAAATGGACTTCCTCTGTATATTGTTGAAATGTCCAGACAGATCTCTGGCCATATCGAGTAAAAAATATAGCTTACGACTAAACACTACCCTAAGTAGATAGATACAAGAGTGCTGATGACGGACGTGGCTTTCTAGAAAATGTGCATTCCGCTCCTGCTGGTGTCTAAAAATTAAATTTTCCCAATTTTTCTTTAATAAAAACGAACTTAAGCTTGACTATAAATTTCATTGTATGTAAATATAGCTAACATTTAAAAGTATTTTTATTTAGCACACAATTATTTTTCTTTCTTTTTTTTTTCAATAATTATGAACTAACAATAATTACTCATGAATGTGTTGTTGATTTTAAGCTAATAGGCCTGAGGTTTATAAGTAAATAAAAATCCTTTTATTTATTTTACCCGACGTTTCGTAGATTTTTTCTCTACTTTTTCTAGGGTTCGTCTATTAAAATATAAAAACAAATTATTTTTACAAAAATTAACAATAAAAATAACGACTACATCACTTACAAATTTTGAATTATTAATTTACTCATATCTTAAGTCTAAAATAAAAATATGGTTTTCCAGCCACTCCTGCCAGTGCTACACAAAAATAATGTTTCACGGATTTTGCAATCATCCCTCTAAAGAAAAGCAGTATCTCTTCTTTTTAGTCGAATGTAAACAGGTTCATTCAGCATGTTACGCGCCCAAGGGTTTGGATGAGATTCAAGCCTCTTTAGATATGTGACTGCATGTTTCGCTATTTCTGCTTTGACTGATGGCATGTTTAGGTTTTTGTGGATGTTCGAATTTTTTATATACCAGGAAGCAGATATAATTATACGAAGAATTTTATTTTGGCGCCTTTGAATTTTTTCTACATTGCTAGCTGAGGCAGTGCCCCATAACTGAATCCCATAATACCAAATTGGTTTGAGGATCGACTTGTACAGTAGAAGTTTACAATCTAAGCTCAGGGTGGAGTTTCTGCCAATAAGCCAAACAATTATTATTATTTATTCTTTTTAATTTACTACTCAATTATTTTTCGATATGATATTTTTTATTTATTACTCTAATATTGAGTCACATGTTGTTTTTATTGGCAGAGACCGCCAAAAGTAATGGGACCCAACACCCAAGAAGTCTTTAGGTTTGTATTAAGAAGGCCGAAATACTTCAAAAAGTAACGTTGCAATGTTGTGGAGAAAATAATTGGTTTTGTAAAACTTGTGTTTTCATTAATTTGTGTAGAAAATGTCGGACCTTGGGTCCAAAAAATTGTTCTGCCCACAGTCGCAACCCGTCGCATATATAATGGGGTATAGGAACGTAGGGGAGGTTTCGGACTACAAACTGGTGAAAGATTTATTTCTTGAATTTTTATTATCTTTCAAATCATCTATTTTTTGTTTTGTCACATTCGTTCTTATGTTTCAACATGTAATACATAAAAAGTGGTTTTGTATTTTTTCGAATTTACTAAAACCGAACGGAATCTATAGAAGGTAAGACCATTCCGATCGAAATGATTACTACGAAATCATTTCAATTCCGAACGAAAGGCAATAAAAATATTTGTGTTGTTAAATCAGAAAAAATCCAACAAAAATGCCGGAAATATCTTTAATTACAGCAATAAATTGATAAAACACGTCGCAGAATTTAATAAAATGATGTCCTGAATTGTTTAAACGGTTAAAAAACGCTAAAAATATCAATTTCATATAGCAAATTGCAAATGGTTTCATTCCGAAAAATTTTTTCGTTTTAGGTTTTCTAGAGCAGCAAAGTACGTAATCAATTCCACTTCAGAACGGAATTTAGCTCTGTGAAATGGCTGTATATTAAACAATAACATTATAGTAGTAAAAAATAAAAACGTAATAATAATTGTAAATAAGGTAGCATATTTAACAAAAACAAAAAAAAATCCAATTTTTGGGAACAGAAAAGTCTACATATTGCTAGCCTAGAAATGCTAGTATTATCTATTATGCAGAATAAATAGTGCTAGCAACTTGTGTCAGCTCTTAGAAATTCATAGTTACTATTTAAATCTTCGGCCATATTCCCGATGTCGTTGCAGTTTGAAAACGAAATAAAAACGACAATTTGGCATTACCGTTGGCGTTAACGACACTCGTCGTAAATATATCGGTATTCTCTATTTTGAAACAAAGATAGAAACGACAATAAAACATTCGTTCTCTGTCGTCTTAATTGTAGGCAACAAAATACAAACGACTACAAGAAAAAAAATTTAAAATAAAGTACAATTAGTTCGACATTTTAGTTTTTTAAATGGAAAAACATCCCGCTTATGCTAAGGGTTTTCGAAAGGGCATATAGCTTAAAATTTAGTGATTTTTGAAACGAAACTGCCGAGGAATTAAATCCGTTTAGGCCTCCAGTTCTTCATGGAGAAGGTTGGCATAAAGTAAAACTAAATTAGAAAAAAATATCCTTTAAAAAGTTTTTTTATTAAAATAAATCAAGATAAAAAGGAAGCTCTGAATCCAGAGCGAAAGGGGAAGGCTGTTATAAACAGGTGCGATGTCCCCATTGGAGGAATCAGTGTCAAACCTATTAAAATTTGAAAAACAAATTAACCCGAAAAGAAACGTAGTGGTATTCGCCGGCCATGAAGATGTTCCAAGGCAATTGTACAAAATATAATTCAAACTGTAAGGAAATAAAATTATTTTAAAGTAAGGCAAGGAGTGTCCGTCCACCTAAATTAACTAATCGTATAAAACGCCAGAATCTTGGGAAGATAAAACAAAATCGAGGAAACACAGCAGTGGAAATCACAAAATACCTAGAATTTAATAATATGTCAATTCATCCAGAAACAGTTCGAAATATACTTATGGTGTTTTCTTTTCTGAAAAAAAAAATTCTGCCTTATTAATAGGTAATACTTTTTATGGATCACCCAGCCCTTGCAAAGTGTAACCTTTTTTATGATTTCAAAAAAACACAAAAACAAACTGATTTTACATTTAAAATTTATGTCTACAATAATATAATTTTTCTCATAAAAATTTAAATTCAAAATAAAATTCTTGCTTTCATTGAAAAAAAAAATATTTAAAAAAAGTGCAATATCTCTGAATAAAAGTTGAGTGTAAAAAGTGTAGCATATTTACCTGGTTTTGATGCGACTTATTTAGAAAAGAACATAATGTTTTTTCAAACTCTAAAATTTTATTGTAGAAAAGAACACAAAAATTTAATAAGTGTAAAATATATGCAACATTTTTGTCAGAAAAGAAAACGCCATTAGAAATTATGGATGTCATAGCCGTATGCTCAGGAAGATATTAATAAAACAAAACGCATAGTATTTGCAAAAGCCCACGTTAACAAATACAACCCTTTTGGACTAATCTTACTTTTAGCGACGCACAGTGGCTGAAAATCGTTTTTCGTTGGCCAAAATTCTGTAACTTTTGAACCGATCAAAATATTGAAATAATTTTTTTTTTAATGGATAGATATTTAGCTCAGCTTGATTCAGTTTTAATTACATTAAAATTGATTGAGGACTTTTTAAGGAATTCGAGGTCAAAGTTGAACATTTTAATTTTTTTAACTTTCAGAGTGAAATGTGGGTTTATTCTGTGTGTAACATAGTAAAATATCCCTCTAAGATCCAAAAAAGTATATATATTCTTGATCAGTGATGAAATCTAAGACGATATAGCTATGTCCGTCTGTCCATACTTCCGTCTGTCCGTCCATTCGCCTGTCTGTATGAACACGATTCAGTCTAAACAAAAAGAGCTAGACCCTTGAAATTTGGTACATATATATCTTGAAGGATAGGGCAGTCTAAGTTCGTAAATGGGCCAAATCGGACCAGGGGGAAAAAAATTCCCCTAAGAAGAACTAAACCAACCCCTGAAAAACTACACATTTTTACAAGTTTTTTTGTAAATTTGTTAAGCAAATGAAACATTTTTATGTCAAAGAAGGTTCAAGGTCTTTACCCTAGAGCCGGAAAATCATAAAAATTTATTTTTGGACCCCGCCCCCTTTTTGTGGGCGTTTATATAGCATATGATATGAAAAATAGTGTCAATAATTAACAAATTGTATTACCTAAGCCTAGATTGCATAAAAAAATTAATTTTTAAGCTTTCATCACGAATGGAAAATGTACTCGGATCTTCTGCGCTACCTTTACCTCACCCACCCCCCCCCCCCCCCCTAACAAAAAAAAAATTTGGTTAAGCAACAAGAAAATATAATTTTTATTCATTTGACTTAAATATTAATTGCAAATATTCCATATTTTGTTCTGTGCTATTTCTGTTCTTTAGTAGTTTTTTGGCTTCTTCATCTAAATCCCGATGGTCCACTTTCTATTGATTTCGAATACTGGATATGAACGGATCTGACGTTGCCAATAATATATTAAATAGATCTTCATTTGTTGAATTCCGTTAAATTTTCCTAGTATTGTGCTCTCTATAAAATATGTAATCCTTGTTCCTTTTTTCCTGAGCCTCCTCTGATAGATCTCCAAGTGGCACCAAATGATATTTAATGACATCTTCACCATGATAAAGGATTTTGTGAACTGTTGCAGACATATTTCTCCATGGGTAGTTAGTTGTATATATTTTTCCAGTTTCCTTAGCATAATCTCCAAATTTTCTACAGTCAATTTCTTCATTGCACGCAAGTACTTCTAGTATTATTTTAAATCTGAAAATAAGGTTGAAATCCACTCCTGTTATTTCAGATGCTGTTTCTGGATCTGAAAAGAATCTTCTTGCGGTATTGCCATCATTTGTATTGCCTGACCCTTGTTTTGGCTGATCTATAATCAGTCCACGTTTGCGATATTCATCTTGAACATGTTTCTTTTTTGAACTTCTTAACTCTTTGTTGGTCACGTTGTTTCTTATTGATTCTGAAGACCCGAAATCCAAATCATAACTGATTTTTAGTATGTGTTCCATAAGTCGTATTCTTGCGTGTAGTGGTGATAATCCAAATTCATATGCATCGGTATTATCTAATGATTTTGCTGGGACTTGGTTCAATTGGGTTG
This sequence comes from Phasia obesa, assembly GCA_949628195.1. Taxonomy (NCBI): domain Eukaryota; kingdom Metazoa; phylum Arthropoda; class Insecta; order Diptera; family Tachinidae; genus Phasia; species Phasia obesa. Next base: position 105,426,438 of record OX451216.1, on the reverse strand, counting down.
ATGTTGCTTGGCATATAATGCAGCTGGATGCAGCCTTCGTGTTAGTCAAAGCCTGACCCACTTTTCCATCTATCATTGTCAGGACTAACTGGTAGCTTACTTCAATTTGCTGCCCATCTAACTGTAATTGTAATGGCTGTAGTGCTGTAATTTGGGCCTTGATATCACTAATTTCTTTATTAATAACATCATTTGTTTCTTTTTTGAATTGAAATTTGATTGGCCTGCAGTATTTCGTAGAAGATGGTGTCTCATTTTTCCAAATATCCATTGTTTGCGTTGTACTAGTCGAAGGCTCTGAATCTTCCAAAATCTTTTTCAATCGCAATGGTACAAATGATACCATGAACATATCTTAGTCAGAAATATTTTCACATACAGCTTGTTTATATTGTTTTTGTCCCGAAGAACCATCACATCCCCATTTACAAAAAAGAATTAACTTTGTGTTTCCGTATTTCTTCAACTCATTTCCTGTTATTGATTGCAGCAAGCGTGCGGCTGTGTGATCAAGTAGAGATTGTAGTTGTACCTCTGCCGAAATTGGTGTGATTGTAATAGTGTCCTTTGATGGCAAACAGTCCATTTTAGCAGCGGTTATGTGATGATATGCTGGATATATATTTGAGCCTTTTTCAATCGCACGCTGTCTGAGTTTAATATATTGCTGTTTTGTTAATTTCAAATCCAGAAATAATGCTAATGCCTCCTCATTTGTTTTGTTCTCGGTGGACTAGCTTTAACAACTTGTTCAATGATATCCACTTTTGTAAATTGGTTCTGTGATCGTAATTGATGTAGGAAAGATTCTTTTATATTTGTAGAACCAAAGGCATCGTTAATATCTTTAAGCTTCCGCCTCTTAGATCTATCGCTGCAATTGTCCACTAATGATTTGCGTGGTCTTCCAGCCTTATCTTGCTTTGCTGTTTTTGCAGCGACAGTAAGTTGACCTTCTAACGACTTTGCACTTTTTATATAAAATTTTTTATTACTGTACATAACTTCTTTGTAGCGTTTTTTTAGTGCTTTGACGAAATTATATAATTGCTCTTGCATTTCGGTGCTACACGAATTTAAGTTTGATTTTATTTTAACGTAACTAAGAACATCTTCCTGATTTTTGTTTCTAAAATACACTTCGGCCAGTTCTTTATAACTGAAGCTCTCCATTTTCTTTTGAATATTTTTATTTGCGTTTGTTATGTTTTATCCGTACACTTAAAGGATCAAGTTATTACTGAGTAATCCCTTAACGAATCCGTACTTTTATAAATTTTTAGATACATGTTCTTCACACACTGATCTTTAATTTCATAGCAGGTAGCGCTTAAATTGAACAAAACTGCACTCATGCGTCAATATGGGGTTGTTTTTTAACTTTAGTGGTTTAATGTCGCAATTATTGTTATAAAATTGTTTATGACTTTGGTTGACCCTAACATTTGATAACAGGTAAATTTAGAAAAAGATCATATGCTTCCTGTAGAGCCCATTGTGATAATTTTATTACTTATTTTTTGCTAATCAAAACAAAGCCATTAAACCCTTTCGAAGGTATTATATTTATTTTTTTTAGTTATACGTAGCCTAAACTAAAAAATAAACTTTTAGGCAAAAAAGTGAAAATTTAATACACCATTGTATATGAATTTTTTTCGAGTAATTTCATTAAAATGAAAAAAGTGTTCTACAGGCGGCTCGTGGCGGGTGCAAAAGTATATATAGCCTTAAAGAGGACACTTTCACCTTTCTCGTGGTTGTATACGTTTCTTGTTCCCTTTTGTTCCCTAGAAGTTCTATTCCACTAAAGTTTAAATTTGAGGAAAATATAGTAGTTTCATAAATATTTCATAACGCCCCTAATATTAAACGCTAGAGCTGTGTCTACTTACAACAACTAAAGACAATAATCCTACCAACATTATAAAAAAAACCGCAGACCATTATCGATGATAGCTTGCGAGTAGTAACCATTTAATTTTGATAAAAAACCAAAGAAAAACACCTTTTTCTGAAATTAAAAAAAAAGTTGAGTTTGACAGCATGCCACGCCCACAATTATCAATATTTTAACATAATTTTTTGGCTACCTTAATTTGGATATATTAACTACAAAATGACGTAAAAATTTTAAAAATCGGTGACAAAAAAAAAATTTACTTTTGGCCAACGAAAAACGATTTTCAGCCACTGTGCGACGTCAGTAAATTTGACCTCTTGGTTCTAATGGGAGACCGAGAATTCGGCTTAAAAACGATGAACTATTGCCTATATAATTTACTTCCAGTTACTATAACATTTACTTCCAACCGTGATACATGGTGGTGTTAATATCATACTCTGGGGTAGTATATCAGATGCTGGTGTGGGCAATTTTGTATTTATTATGACCACGATGGGCCTATTTGTTAATTTAAATCTTCTTAAAGAAACTGATAAACAAATTGAGACTAAATACTAGCTGGTATTTTTAGCAGGACAGCGATACCAAGTACAATGCGGGCATTTTAAGAGAATAGTTTATATATAATGCACCCGATCAACTGCATTATTCACCTCAGTCACTCTTTTTAAATCCCATCGAGCACTAATGGGACGAACATGATCTAAACAATTCACTAACTGATGAATGGAGTCACATTTTAGGAGAAGTTTTGGTATTTTTCAGAAAAAAAAAATAGGCTGGATGCGGTTTTATCGCATATTTGTAGACCCACAAAATATTAATTGGATCTTCGGAAACATACACATTAAATCATTTGTTTGTATATAGTACTAGCTGTTCCCGCCACTTCGTCAGCGTCCTTCAATATTTTGTACGATTTTACTTTGCATGCAATCCACACCAAAGACCCTTACGTTTTTAGTTTTTTTTTTTTTTTAAAGAAGAAACTCAGGCAATTAATGTCTATATGAACTGTGTTACTTCCTTTAGAAAGGGATAGTAGTATATAAGACAGATGGTTAGCGCTCCGCAAGCGCTTCTGGTGTTTTTAGGCGAATTAGTTTGAAGCTAGCATAGCCAATTAATAGTAATTTTACTTCGCCGACGATTTCATATGTGGTAATACCGTCGTTTTTAGTTCCGCTTTAAGATATGCTACGTATCAGTTTATGTATTTTTTTACTTTATAAAAAGTAAAGTATTCATATTCGGTTATTTCAACTGCGTACTTTCACTGGTTTTTCTCCATTTTCTAAGATATTTTTGCGGAAAAAAGTATCCTATATTGGGACCAGGATACAGGTATCTCCTCACAAAATTTTGTTAAAATCGATTTAGTAGTTTTTACGTAATGTGAAGGTAAACAAAAGCAGACAGACAGACGAATATGACTTACTATTTTATTATATGTATAGATGTAGACTTTTCTGTGCCTTAAAAATTATTATTTGCTGATTTTTTCAATAAATGAATTGAATCTTGATTTTTTATCCACTGTTATTACCCGTTCCTACTGCCAGTTTATTTGATTAAAAATAAATTTTTATATATTTGCTTATATTTCTTAGAATTGAGATAAATAGGGTAGGGGGTGTGTCAAATTGGAATTATATATTTTCAAAATATATAGTAGTTTTTTCTGGGAGTATCATAGTTTCCTTGGAAAAAATCAGCCCCGTTTTTTTTTTTGCCCAATACTGATAACGCCACTTTTCTTAGGAATGGCTTGACGGATAATAAGAACAGTTGGCTAAAAATATTTTTTTTTTAAATATATTTTCAAATTATATAGTAATTTTTCCTGAGAGTATCATAATTTCAATGGGAAAAATCAGCAACGGTTTTTTAATTTCCACTCCGGTATTTATATTTTCCATAATATCTGCACACTCAGTTTTTTAATGTTTTAAACACGAAATATTCAACTTACGTAAACAAATCCAAAACGATTGTTGAGCGAGTGACATGATTGGGTTTTGATTGCTTCTTAGTATTTCGTTGCATAATGTGTTCTAAAAACGAAATATAAAAGCAATCAGCACAAACAAGGATTGTATACATAGCAACATCATCAGCCGTCGATTAAATACATAACAAAAGCAATGAATGTATGAGTGTTAAGCAAACGTGAGTGGTCTCAATCTGAGCCTTCGTAGTGATATGGATTCCCTGAAGCGGTGATTGTCCTATAGTGGTGGATATGTTAGGTTTTACAATCGGATTTATACGATGATTTTAGATATCTTTCTGATTTCTAAAATCATCTGACGACTGAACGATTGTTGTTTACAAATTATATATCAGAATTTTGTTTTTTTTTGTCTGTTCTTCAATTAATTTTAGACTTCACATTTATCTTAGTTTTAAGCCTATTCGTATATGTCCTAGTTTAGACTGGGGAACTGGAGAAAAACATTTTGAGTTCTCTTGTTTTTTTCATTTATGTTCAAACGAACGAATATTTTGTCTGAAACATTTTATTATTTTTGAATATTATTTCATTGAAAGTTCATAAAGCAAATATCAACAAAGCGTGTCGCCGACTACCGAAAATAAATCTTTGCTCTCTCCCCTACCCGTAATATGCTACCAAACTAAATGATTCCCTTCTAAATTTTTTCGTGTCTAAACTCAGACTATTAATAAAACGGTGAGTCTGAAAATGTAAACGTACTGCCCTAAGAATTAGCCTAACATTGTACCTATACATACACACATGTATATATTAACACATAATATCAATTAATTTTGTCTAGTCCCTTTTACCAGCTATTGTGGAGCTTGCGGAAGATTCAAAATGGCGTGTGCGTTTGGCAATAATTGAGTATATGCCAGCTCTTGCTGGTCAATTAGGTCAGGAGTTTTTCGATCAAAAGTTGCGGGGATTATGTATGGGTTGGCTTAATGATCATGTTTATGCCATTCGTGAAGCTGCAACTTTAAATATGAAGAAATTAGTTGAACAATTTGGTGCACAATGGGCAGAACAAGCGATTATACCAATGATCTTAGTAATGTCTCGCAACAAAAACTACTTGCACAGTAAGTATTTTATTTCGAATTGATAGATGTGAATTACAAAATTATATAAAATACAAATTATTTTTTTAAGGAATGACTTGTCTGTTCTGTTTAAACATGCTGGCTGAAGTTTGCGGAACTGATATTACCACAAAGTTGTTGCTCCCTACTGTACTTTTATTGGCATCAGATCCCGTTGCTAATGTTCGATTCAACGTAGCAAAAACTCTCCAAAAAATTTCACCCTATCTCGATAGCACTGTTATTGACTCACAGGTCAAGAAAACATTAGAAAAACTAAATGCAGATACTGATGTTGATGTTCAGCACTTTGCATCTGAGGCTATGGCTGGAATTGCTGCAGGTATGTTAAATATATTTTCATCTTATTACAAAACATGCTTAGGAATAACGTATTAGTTTCAAAACAGATTTCAGAAATAATAGGGGATTTCACGCACACTGTGAAAACGATAGAAATGTGAGCAAAAATGCATAATTTTAAAAAGAGTATCTACTCGATTAATCGTAGAATTTTAAGTCGATTATTCGATCGAGTAAAAAAAATGCAAATTTCGATTAAAAAACAAGTCGAATAAATTATATCGGTTAATCGACAACAACATTTTTAATTATTTTTTATATATATATATATATATATATATATATATATATATATATATATATATATATAATATATATATATATATATATATATATATATATATATATATATATATATATATATATAAATATATATATATATATATATAAATATATATATATATATATATATATATATATATATATATATATATATATATATATATATCTTTAAAATTCCTAAAAGGAACATTGCTCCCTGTGGGTTGTATTCAAGGGATTTCCTATTGATGTCATGGGCTGGCTTACGTAGGGTATGACCCAACCATCTATATTTTCGTATTTTTATCTCATGGCCAATTGGAGGTTGTTGCGTTCTAAACCATAGCTCAGAATTTGTTATAGTTTGAGGCCAAAATACTTTGAAGAATCGACGAAGGCATTTATTGACAATGAAATTTTTGTATGTCAAGTATGGTTAAATTCCAGGTCTCGGAGCCATAAAGCAGTACTGACTTTACATTGCTATTGAATACTTTTATTTTTTTAGATACTGCAATGTTAGCTGATCTCCAGAACTTATTCAGGATTCCCATCGCTTGCTTAGCCTTAGTTAGAATATCTACGCTACAGCCACCGGAAGTAGCAATAATGCTGCCCAAGCAGCAAAAGGTTGTGACATCTTCAAGCTGTTTTCCCAACAGTGTAAAGCGATAGCTATTCATTACATTGAAACGCATTGATTTTGTTTTCGAGATATTTATAATCAGACCTGCATTCCCCGCTTTAGCTGTGATGCTATTTAGCATTTGTTGCATATCTTGCTGATTGTGTGAGAGTAAACAGATGTCATCAGCATAGTCAAGGCCTGTAAGTCTTCCAGCCATGCCTACTGTGATCCCATGCATGGGATTTACTGATTGAGTCATAATAACATCGAGCACGATATTGACAAACATTCCACGATTATTTCTACATAACTGGGAGGCTGGGTATTTACATAATTTATTTGGTCATGATCGGCGTGATGGCAGAGCTCAGCCGCTTCATCACCGTTTGTTCCGATAGTGATCTTCCCATACTTGCACTTGACCTTCTATTGTGTATTCTAAGACCCCAATGATTATGACCAGTGGGAAATTTTGTGAACCTGTACATATCTTTTGACCTGTTAGATGCATTGGCCTTTTGCGCCTCTGCAGCCAAATTTTCTGTCCATTTCCTTTTACAATTTCTAGCACTTCGTTTGACCTTTCGTTTTGCGATACTATATTGCTGTTGCAGATCTAATTTAGCTTGCCGGGTTTTGGCGTTGTTCTTTCACAACAAATATTTCACAACAAGTATAAAGTCAATTGGATCACCCGTTTAGGAGATAACCGGATTTTCGCGCAACAATTTACAAATCAATAGTTCATTTCAACTTCCCCGAAAACCTACAGAAACTGACTTTTCCGGAAAACCTATAATCTTAATCTAAACAGGAGGTATACCACTTTAAAGAGGGGATCAATACCAACATTTTACAATAAATATGAAGTCAATGGGATCACGATCCATGGCTTCACGTGTTTAGTTGGATTACCAAGACAAATTTTGGTGGACTCAAGAAAGTCATTTCCAACCCGTTTCCAGTTCGTGTCGAGATCTGACACATTATCTTTATGTGGTTTAGTTTTTAATTTGAGAGAGTTTGAGAAATGGAGTAGTGTTTCACTATTCGACAGCCTCTCAAGATTAAATCTTACTCTTCTTTTCGGTTTATCGCATCTGTTTGCGCATAGCTTTAGTTGTACCACTCCCATTACAAGATGATGATCGTTGCCAATACCAGCTCTTCTATTTCTCACATCGAGCAGTGGGTGCCCCCACATTTTACTTATTGCGATATGATCTATTTGGTTTTCTGCAACCTTTTCGTTTGATACCCAGGTAATCTTAAGCACTTTCTTATGAGGGAATAATGTACCGCCGATAACTAGCTTGTAGTTGAAGCATAATTCGCAAAACAATTCACCGTTTTAAGTCATACGCTCAATACCATGCTTGCCAATGACAGCCTCTTTACAACAATTGTTGTCACCACCAATCTGTGCATTAAAAATGCCAATCAAGATCTTCATGTCGCCTTCATTTATAGAGTTCATTACAGAGTTTAGCCTGCAACAAAATTCTTCCTTGATCAGTCTATCTGATGCCTCGGTCGGGGCATAGCATTATACACATAAATATTCCTCGCTTTTGACTTTAGCTTTATCGCTATTATTCTTTCGCCATGAGGTTGCCATTCGATTAGACTTTTCTTAGCCTATTTAGATAGAAGAAAGCCCACGCCACTAGATCTTAACTCATCTGAGGATTTTCCTGAATAAAAATTCGATCGTTGTTCATTTATTTCGGTTTCATTAATTAGTGAGATATCAGTCGAACAGGTCATTAGCTCATTGAATCCTAGACTGGTGCTGGGGCTGCCAGCTGTAGTCTCCAGTCAGACGTCCACCACACGTACAGTTGAGCATTGAGTTTCAGTGGCTTAGTGTATTTGTTTGTCACCTAATTACCTGAGACGCATCCATTCAGGTTACTCTACTGCAGGTTGGCCTTCTCAGTCTAGCTGTCGACAAGCGGGTGCTTGAACAGCATTACATTGGTCTAAGACCGGAAGTAGTGAGCTGCTTCAGTCTTTCAACAGAGGAATCGCTTCTTGCTATCCCCAAGTGGATAGCAGACATAGAGCTTTCAACCTCTGTGAAAGACCCCATCCCCCTAAACATACGGAGAAGAAATTATGAATTTTTTTATAAATCGAATATGCATTTTTTTTCTAACATTTTGCATTCAGTTTATGAACATCGTAATAAAAAATATGCACATACATAACGCATGTTTTTAAATTTTTTACTGTTTATATGCTACATAATTCAAATCTTCTTAATACTGTATAATAGATAAACTGTAAACTGCCCTGTATCTAAGTATCAGTTAAATCATGTTTCAGAATTCCTCTTACTAGGAGCATTCCTCACGTGTTCTTGTATTCAATTGCAAAAGTAAACATTTAATATTTGTACTGCATAAAAAATGTTATGTTCAAAACGAGTTCCTTACCTTTGCCGGATAACGACAAAATCATACTATTTATGAAATAATTCATATTTTTGTATTAATAATTACTTAATTAAATTCTAACATAATTATCGAGCTTACTAACACTCGTTGTAGTGAAAAACTTTTTGGGAATCGAACCCATAACCCCCAGAGTCATAAACTAATACTGAGTATGATTGGACAAGATTTTGAGTGTAGTCTTCGGATATGTAACTCCATTCCTCATCAGTACTTCTTTGATTTGAACCTTGTTTGAAATTGTCTGGCTTTGAACACGTTTTTATAAATGACCACGTAACTGCTAAAGGCGAACCAAGTCATAGGAATTATTGGAAGCATTAGTTCAAATAAACTAGTTTGTTTAATTTTACTTTACAAGCAGCGTCATAACATTACTCCCCTCTCTGCATGGTTTTTAGATTGTTTTTTTTTTTTACTTAGCTCCGCCACTCCATAAGTACAAAAATTGAATTTTCCCAGAACTTATTTGTTTATTTTCATAATTCTATACGAAGTTTTTTCCTTGTTTCGGTTGGTTTCACAAACGTGCGTCTTCCTGTTTGCATTGTGACTAGTTCTATAGATACATCTACATATCATCTTTTTAAACATCTTTTCCGAAAATTGCCTTTAATCAGTAATTATTTCAAATGCACTAGTAAATGGAACTTTTCTAACTTTCCTTGGCCGGTTTATTTTCAATCAGGTACTTTTTTAGCATCTTAATTATTTTGATTATTACTTACTAATTTATTTAAAAAAATGAAATTCGTAACTTTCTGTAATAAACAATAGTTTTTTGTGGTGATTTAAAATTTCGATAATGCCATATAGAACTAAAATGGATTGAACAAAATTGCAAATGATTTTTAATACTTCAATAAAGTGATTTTAACAGATTAAGGACCATTATTATAACTTGCCAATAGCTAAATTTAGGATTTTATCGGAGAGATAAGTAGTTTTTCGTTATAATAACGTGGGTGAAACTCGTTACTATAACTTGGCTTTAAGGTATGTGATAGTTAAGGCTATTTTAACTTAAAATAACCAAAAACTTATCTCTCCGATAAAATCCTAAATTTAGCAAGTTTTTCGTTTTTACGAAAGAACACGTATTTACGTTTTAGTAATTTGCATGTGAGTGACAACAAAAAAGCTTTTTTGTTGAATTGGTGACTCTATTTCGGTTCAATGCAACACTGTCAAACTTCACACATACAATTGCATATACACATTTCTAGTTTCTCTTATGTTTTTTTTATTCTTTTAACGATTAAAATGAACTCTCACTTGCAAATTAAATTCTTAAATTAATAAACCTCAAAAGTGAAGAGGAAAAATTAATTTTAAAATTTGTTTTTAAAACAAACTACAGTAATACATATAAATACTGATTTCAAGTTGCGTTTATTTTTTTCAGTATTTCCTTTAATAGCTTGGAATATAGCTAGCTGAAAATAAAGAAAAAAGTTTTATATTTACGTAATTTGTAGTTATTTTATAGCAGAAATAACGGAAAATTCGTTCATTTTAAAGGAATATGTAGCTAATTTTATTGGCAATTAAAATAAAAACACAAATGTTTAATCAGTAATTCCTACGGATCATGCAGTTTATTTTTTTGTTAAAATTATAGAAAAACCATTTGTTTTCACGGATTTTTCTGTTATTTTCAATTATTTTATATTATATTTTCAGTACATAACGTACATAAATTTTTGATTGTATAAAAAACTTTCTACTTCATAATGAAAAAAATAATATTTTTAAGAACTTTACATTATTCAATGACATATGATAGTGATATAAACTTACTGACTACTTTGTATAAATAGTTTATTCACAACATTCCACCTGAATAAATTATTTATACATTTAAATATAATATATAAAAAATTATCCTAAACCAGATCTACTAGCTAACATATTAAGCTTATCGGCACTAATAGCCTTAGTGAGAAAGTCAGCCACCATGTTGTTGGTATCCATCCACGTATTTCAAAAGAATCTCCTTGTTATCCAACTTCTCCTTAACAAATTTAACTTTGAGATCAACATGTTTAGTTCTATTAGAAAACGAGTTGTTTTGCGCTATAAGAATTGCGCTTTTGTTGTCACAGTGTAGTATCATCGGCTCTTGAGGGCCCTGGATGAGTAACCAGTGGTAGACCGCCTATCGTCAACGTTGCCTGCCCAGTCTGCGTCACAATAACCAATTAAGTTATTTGGTTCACATACATACTTTAGGCCCTTGTTGATAGTACCTTGGAGATACCTCATTACCCTTTTCACTGCGGCCCAATGAGTTTTACCAGGATTTGCGTTAAAACGACTTAACAAATTTACGGCATAGCTAATATCAGGGCGAGTTATTTGAGCTGCGAACAAAAGACATCTCACAGCTTGCATATAGGGTACCTTCGCCATTTCTTGTTTTTCATGCTCGTCGGTAGGACACATTTCCGATGTTAATTTTTGACCAACATCCATAGGTTTTGATACCGGCTTACATTCACTCATTGAAAAACGATTTAACACATCCTCGATGTATTTGCTCTGATCAAGTTTGATTGTGCCACTTTGATCATCACGCGTGATTCTAACGCCCAAAACAGAAAACGCTTCGCCTAGATCTTTCATTTTGAAGTTCGTGGCTAAATCAAGTTTCAGTTGATTGATCATATTTATGTCGTTGCAAAACACCAAAACGTCGTCTACATAAATGGCTACATAAAGTATAATTTCACCATTGATGCAAAAGTAGACACATTGGTCGATATCACTACGTTGCAAACCAAACTTTAAAAGAACTTCGTTTAGTTTTTTGTTCCATACCCGGCTGGACTGCTTTAAGCCATAAAGAGATTTTTTTAAGGAACATACTCGACCGCTGCCATCGTCGAAACCCTCAGGTTGTACCATAAAAATCCGCACACCTAGTTCACCATTAAGAAACGTTGTTACCGCATCAAGTTGATGTACTATTAATTTGTGTTTTACTGCCAGAGCAAATAAAAATTGTAGTGATGTATAACGCACTACAGGAGCGAACGTCTCTTCGTAGTCAATGCCCTTTTGTTGACTGCAGCCCTTTACGATCAACCTTGTCTTATGACATACTTCATCGCCATTTGCATCAACTTTGGTCTTGTAGACCCATTTACACTTGATGGCCTTTTTTCCTCTTGGCCATTCAGTCAGGCACCAGGTATTGTTTGCTGATAAAGATTCCATTTCAGAAATCATTGCCGCTTTCCATAAATCGGCTTGCGATGAAAAAATCGCCTCAATAAACGTTTCGGAGACACCTTGTATGCCACCACGTTGATCTTGTTGAACACATAAATTGTATCTGCGTCGAGGCTTATTCGCAATACGTTCTTAACGGCGGGTTGTACCGTTTTGATTTTCAATTGCCTTGTTGATTTGGCAATCACTGCCGATGTTATCATCACTGTTCTTCTCCTTTACCAGTTGACAATTCCACGTCACTTTTCTCCACTGAATTGGTAGCTTCATCTTCAACGCCAATGTCAACTACGGTAGAATTTCGATTATTAATAATATTCTGATTGACACAAACCTTGTTGTTGTTGTTCTCAATAAAAACGACATCACGGCTGATGATGATGTTGTGAGTAATCGGATTTTGTAGCCTATACGCCTTACTTACGCTGCTATACGCCATCAAAATGCATTCTGTTGACTTCGCATCTAATTTATTACGTTTCTGTTTCGGTATATGCACGAATGCTTTGCTGCCGAAAACACGTAAATGTTCCAAATTGGGTTTTCTACCCGACCACATTTCCTCTGGACAGCTTTCATTACCCCGGCACGGCACAAGATTTATTAAATATGCTGATATCATATCCGCTTCAGCCCAATACATATCATCTAAGCCTGCATCCAAGAGCATACATCTTACACGTTCCATGATTGTGCGATTGATGCGTTCAGCAACGCCATTCTGTTCTGGCGTGTATGGCGTTGTTTTCTGATGCTGTATACCACAATCTGACAAATACTTTTTAAATTGATTACCAGTATATTCAGTACCATTATCGGTACGCAAAATTTTCATTTTTGCATCACACTGTTTTTCGGCAAAAAATTTAAAACGTTGAAATTCTCTGAAAACATCAGATTTACGTTTTATTGGCACCACAAATACTTTACGTGAGTAGTCGTCAACGAAAGTTAAAAGAAAACGATTACCAGAAAAATATTCTGTTGGTAGGGGACCCATCACGTCCGAATGCACAATATGTAACAAACCATCTGCACGATGACCGGGCTCCTTAAATGATGCTCGTGTTTGCTTACCTTTTATACAAACAACACATTTTTCATTTATATACCATTTGAATCACCGATCACCTTTTTCATATTACATACCAGCACAAATATGTGCAAGTCGCCTGTGCCATAATTCAAAATCGCCTGCAGCCATCACTGCGTTTTCGCTTTTGTTTATATTCACAACACTATGCAATTTGTATAAGTTGTCAAAAGCTTTAGCTGTTGCTAACAAATCACCACGATCATTAAAAATTTTGCAACTATCATTTTCTAAAATTACTTTGTTGCCTTTTAATGTCATCTGCCGTACAGAAAGCAAATTAACCGCCATTTCGGGAACATATTCAACAATTTTTAAAAATGCGTTTGTATCTTTCTCGCCTGACTGCAAAACAACACTAACATCGCCTGCACACTCAATAGCCATTTTTTCATTGTTTGCTATTACCACATGTTTATCAACCGTTGGCTTTGTGTTTCGCAAAATATATTTCGAATTTTACATGTGCGACGTCGCCCCCGAATCAATGAACCCCTCATGGATGTTGTTTTCTGCAGCAAGTAAAGCTGATGATGATGAAAACAACGATGCAGCTAACGACGATTTCTCTACTGTATGCTTCTTCTTGGTTGCATTTGACTTTGCCTTTTGTGTACAATTTTTGGCAATATGCCCATCTTGTTTGCATGCATAGCATTTTACGGAATTACGTGGGATAAATTTCTTATTAGAAACCAAAGCCTTTTCTTCCACCTTTGATGAATCAAACTTTACATCCTGTAGAAGCAAATTTTTCACCATGTGCACGCTTAATTTTGCCTTAGAATTTTCGACTGCCATTACAAGGGTTACGAATTCCTCTGGCAATCCAGCTAGCATTAACGACGCCACTAATTCATCGTCGAGTTTAAGGCCAGTTTGTTGAACCTTTCATACTCCTGTACACTTTGGAAGTCAGATAATTTTAGTTGAACCAATCGCTTTAGGAGTTCCACCTTTCTGGTCAAACCAGTATCTTCAAAGGCATTCAACAGTGCGTCCCAAGCCTCTTTTGCAGTGTTCGCCGTCGCTATATGAGCAAAATTGGCTGGCTCTATCATCAGAGTAATCTCGGCAAGTGCACGTTCGTTCTTCTCAACATCATTATCATTGGGAGGATTAGCTACCCCAACTACTACAATATGCCAACAACCTTTCAGCACCAAATAAGATTTTGCATGGCGTTTCCATACGTCGAAATTTTCACTTCCACGCAATTTTTCAAATGGAAATGACAAATTATTTGAAGCCATTGTTGTACTTAACGATTTCCGGGAGAAATTTCAATAAAACCACGATCAATACAATTAAATTTAATTAATTTACTTTAAAATTTAATTATCGCTTTGAAATTTAACCAAAATGTTCTAAAAAATTCTCGCGCGTCCTGGGCCCATAACCTGTTGTTAATAAAGTTAGAAAAGAACAGCCATTTTAGGTTATTCAAGTATTCACAACATTTTATTTGCAATCATTTTAAACATTTATGTTGCAATCATAGTCACTTTGAATGTTACCTTGTCTTTTGCTGTTCACTGTATATCGTTTTTTTGTAGCTTTACCGCTTCAAATATTGAAGTATCTATGTTTTTACTTTACCGTACGTAGTATAAGGTAAATTATAGTAATCATGAACAAAATCGAGTTCGGGATTTCGAAGGATTTATACGTTTTGAGGTCTCCTAAATCCGTTTTGGCTATTTTCGCGATGATGTCTGTGGGTGGGTGTGCCACTATTTTTGTGGAGTTTGTACAGATCATACCGTTCGACATATCAAAACGAAATTTAGTATGTGCCTTCGGTATACAGAGATGAAGAGTTGTTTAAATTTTCGGTATAATCGGGAAGGGGCAAGGGATAGTTTACTTACTCCCAAATTTTGTAAACGCTATACAGGTCATACCGTATGACATATCCAAATAAAATTCAGTATGTGCCTTTGGTTTATGGAGATGAAAGGCTATATAAGTTTTGGGCATAATCGGGGAGGGGCAAGAGGTAGTTTACTTAACAACCCAAACCGAAAATAATTAATTCTTCTATTCGAATATACTTTGAATTTTATTCTTTACTAGCTGTGCCCGCCACGTCGTGGGCGTCCTGATAATATTTTGCTCGATTTTGCTTTGAAAGTATTCAACACCTATTGTAAGACTATAGAGTAGACCCTAAAGAGAAAAATGCAACTAAACTAAGAAGAAACTAAAAATAAAAGAATTTTATAGCCACACTCAAATCGTAGTATTCTTACCAAAATTTAAAAATTAACGCTAAATAACAAAAATAATGTAATGTAAAATATTTCACAAAATAACCGAATTATACAACACGTACGCGACTTAAAACACATACAAATTTTATTCAATTGGCTATTTGTTTTTAGCGCCATCTGTGTTTAAATATCAAAATTAATGGTGCCGTGCCGAACTAAGTAGTTAAAACGATCTGTGTTTTAAAATATACAACTTTCAAAAATTAAACGTGCCGAGCTGTACTCAACAGTACTTAGGTCCTCCTTAAGATATGCTACATATCAGTTTATGTATTTTTTTTACTTTATAAAAAAAAGTATTCATATCCGGTTAGTTCCCTGCTTTTTCTCCACTTCATCTTGGAAATACGATATTTTTGCGGTAAAGTATCCTATATTGGGACCAGGATACTTTGGTACCTTCTCACAAAATTTTGTTAAAATCCATCCCGTAGTTTTTACGTGAAGAAAGAATGGATACTATTTTTTACACAAATCTGCTTAACAGGTATGTGATACCTTACGCAGAATGGAAAATGCCGCTTCAGCAAGCCAATGACCAGAAATATACATCGAAGTGGGCAAAAGATTGGTTTGGAAAAAAAGGGGTTGATGTTTTAAGTTGGCCTGCTCTTAAACCCATTGAGAACTTGTGGCGAATAGTTAAATTAGCTCTTAAGGGAAAACATGAAACTAATAAAGATCACCTTTGGGCATCAGTAAAAGGAGCATTGAGTAAAACTAAAAACTCATTTTCCAGCTAAATTAAGCGTCCTACAGGCAAAAGGACAATAATCTGCGATCACTTAAAAAATCTATAAAATAGGTATTTTTATTGAAAAATTCGATTTTTTTTATATGAAAAACTAACATACTAGCATTTTGCAGTTAAACTAAGCGTCCTACAGGCAAAAGGACAATAATCTGTGATCACTTAAAACATCTATAAAAAAGCTTTTTTTATTGAAAAATTCGATTTTTTTATAGAAAAACTAAAAATGCATTTTCCTGCTAAACTAAGCGTCGCACAGGCAAGAGGACAATAATCTGTGCTCACTTAAAAATCTATAAAAAGGTATTTCTATTGAAAAATTCGATTTTTATATGAAAAACTAAAAACTCATTTTCAAACTAAGCGTCCTACAGGCAAAAGGACAATAATTTGTGATCACTTAAAAAATCTTTAAAAAAGCAATTTTTATTGAAAAATTCGATTTTTTTATATGAAAAATTAAAAACCCATTTTGCAGCTAAACTAAGCGTCCTACAGGCAAAAGGACAATAATCTGTGATCACTTAAAAAATCTATCAGAAAGATATTTTTATTGAAAAATTCGATTTTTTTATAGAAAACCTAAAAATGCATTTTTCAGCTAAATTAAGCGTCCTACAGGCAAAAACACAATAATCTGTGATCACTTAAAAAATCTATAAAAAAGTTATTTTTATTGAAAAATAAATTATATTCCAATAAGTAGTACTGAGTAATTTGAAAATAATTAAAGTATATTATTTAACTCATTTCTTGGAATTTTGTGTTTTTTAGATAATTGAAGTGGATGGCTCCATTTTTTTTCACACCTATAATCTAGAATTTCGAATGTTTTTACGTATGTAATTTATTTTAAGTTTTTTATCAAAACTGGTCTTTAGTAATTTAGTTGGTCAGTTGTTCGGTGTCGCAAAAATATAAACCTTAAAATTTGTTATGAAGATTTAGTATGTTTTTTTCTTTTTCGAAATATGTAGTAAAAGGTGGCTCTATTTTATGGAACACCACTGTATATACTTATCTAAAATAATAATTGTGTAGGGTGATAACCGAAGCACACAATTGCAGTTTAGCTTCTATTTTTCCCTAGTTTATCAGCGGTTTCCGAACAAATGTATTTAATAATTATCTCTGATCTTTGGATATCATTAACATTTACGACGGTTAGCTCTTGCCATCTATAACAAATACAGTGCCAGCTCGCTAATCCGAATTAATGATTGCAGACCCTGATTCGGATTAACGAGATATTCGGATTACTGAATGTACTGTCATTATGTTTTATAATTTACTTTATTCGAAAATAAAACACAAGCTAGGATTTCAAAACAAATTTATTTGATTTTTATTGATAAAGACTGAAAAAATAAGAGCTTTTAGTATTATGTTTTTTTAACATGTATAATTTGTGATGTAGGTTTGCTTTCCAAAGCCTTGATCCGCAATTCCTTTAGCATCAGTATGTAATCTCTTTCCATTCCACGTTCTTTTGTCCTGTCTATAGCAGTATTTAAGGCCTGCACAGCTTCACGATTTTTAACGTGTTTCTTTATAGTCTCTGATTCCATATTTTCTGTGTCTGACTCTAAACTAATAGAAAAGGTATTGTCAGTGTAATAATCCAGCTAAGAATTTCATCTTGAGAAATTTGCACGTCATTATTGCGGTGAAATAAGCTTATTATTGTGCGAAATTCTTCTGTTTCTTGAACACGATCATTCTCAGGTAATTCTTGCTGTAACAATGAAAGTTGGATGTTATCCTCTGTATTCCAACGCTGAGAATGAATATGTTTCAAACAAGACTTTATAGAAGAATTGGGCACCTTGTCCCAAGGTCGTTGAAATAATTCACAAGCATCTTTTGAGTTAAATTGTTTCAAAAAAATGTCTGAATTGTCGGCTTTAGACCATACCAATTCACAATTCAATTCTGCAAAACAATTTAGTAACTCGTATCTCATTCTGAACCATGGGTTGAATAATACTAGTACAATTTGGTGGTAAAAAAAATTATATTGTCCACATTCAGATACCAGCGGCTCTCCTTGACATTTTGTATTATCCAGTAACAATAAAGCTTTTTTTGTCAAATTGTTTTCAGTTTGATATTCTTTTACCTGTGGTATAAACGATTTAAAAAACCATTCGATAAAAAAATATGCAATTCGGATTACTGAGCTTGAAATCAATGCAGACTATAGAATAAGTAATACGACATAAATTCAATTCGGATTACTGGATAAATCGGATTAGCGAGCTGGCACTGTATCTCGAAATTTTTTTTTTTTTTTCATTGGCCATACATATTTTGGCGTATGCGATTCTTTCGTAGTCTATGGTATTTTTTAGAGAGTTTACTTCTCTATGCAGGAGTAAACCATTTCTTACCATTGAAATCTGTAGCGCAGAGCAAGAGTCTGCATAGCTGTCATAAAACCTTTCCTTGGTTTTAGTGATGGAGATTTATTACACACAAAATTTACTTTTTTGCCATTTTCGTCGACAATAAAACAGAAAATAAAATTATAAAAAACTGCTTTAAATTTTCTTTTTTATAAAATAATTTGCTGAGGTGAGTTGCAACCAAGCGGCTTTGTAGTTGGAATGGATAGTGGTAAAGCCCTCAAAATCATTTAAGTACTTTCTGCAGAAGTTGTCAAAATGGGGAGAATTAAAAGACGATAAAACACCACCTCTATCATTCTCCAAGATGACAAGACCTTACAGACCTATCGGACTGTGTCCATAATATGACAAATTTATATATCCTAATTTTGGGAAGGTTTTGCACGATTCTCTTTTAGGCGTCACAAAAAGACCACAAGGACCCAAGTGAGTTGGTTTTTGAATAAAACTTGTGGAACTTAAGAAGTGTAAACCACCGTTTGCAACAAAAAATACTATTTTAAAGTCATATACGGAGTAAAAGTTACCATATAATATATCACACGGTATGGGTAGTGAATAAAAGCCTAAGACGCAGGTGGGAGTGGGCTGTATAAAAAGAGGATGAAGCCCAAATACTGCTCAATAAGCACCAATGACAAATATACCTAAAGATAGGTGTTGTATTAGTTTAAGACAGCCATTTTATTTATTTTGATAATAGTGCCATATTACACTTATTTAATATATACGGGTATGTTCTGTAATCCGAAACCGAGTGAAATTGAATCCGAATAAAATTTTAAATTGTCATAACTTTTAAATCTTACAACATTTTGATATTTTTTATACATTTGATTGAATACCATTCACATAACTTTCTTGATTGCTAATGTTTTAAAATAATAGGCGCAACTAAGTTTTATTTTTCTTTAAAAATTTATTCGATTTCAATTTCACTCGGTTTCGGATTACAGAACATATCCGATACATAAGTTGTGTTATAATAATGGTATGATAGATAGATGTTACATATGCAACATCTTCCCTGTTAAAAGGTAAATTAATATACATGTTATAAAATAAATGAATGGGCTGTACACTTTAAATAATAAATGCGTGCTTTATTTAGCAGAGTTCAAGTTAAGACTAAAAAGTAAAAATCAGTTACAAGAGTAATTCAAAAGTACACATGAATAAACGATAAATGTCATAATAGACAATACATAAATAGTGATGCCATCTATTAGAAACTTCGCTCGTTCCAACACCTCCCCTCGAAGTTGATAGAATTGTTGTCATCACTGACCATGGACATTGGTCATACCCAAGGCTGCAATACATTTCAAATGTTTTTCGGCAGTCAGTCCCTTCGTTAATACATCTGCGGGCATCTCTTCGGTTGGCACATATTCAAGGCAAATATCTCCATGTTGTTGTTTCTGCTTTATGAAATGGTGTCTCACATCAATATGTTTTGTACGGGGGTGAAAACCGAAACTGGTCGCTAACTTTTGTGCGCTCTGGCTATCATTATACATATGGATCGTTTCACATTTTAGGCCGATTTCACATAATAGTTGTTTCAAATATAAAGCCTCCTTAGTTGCTTCGGATATGGCTAAGTATTCGGATTCCGTACTAGACAGGGAAACTGTTCGTTGCTTTCGGGCTTCCCAACTTACAGCTGCACCAGCCAATATAAAGGCATAACCAGAATATGATCGGCGATCAGTCATATTCGCAGCCCAGTCTGCGTCTACTACGCCGTAAAGTTGCGTGTCGTCTTGTTGGTATAAAAGACCATAGTTCAATGTACCCTTCAAATATCTCAAAACACGTTTGGCAGCTTGCCAATGAATCTCATCAAAATTTGTGTTGAACTGGCTTAAAAAGTTCACAGCATAAGCTATATCAGGGCGGGTATTCACAGCCAAATACATTAAAGCACCAATTAAATTCTGATACGGATACTTCTTCATTAAGTTTTCATTTGCTTCTTTTGGCTTTTCAAGTTTGCAATTAGACTCAATCGGAGCCCTGACAGGTTTACAATTATTCATATTATATCTATCTAAAATGCTTTCCGCATATTTACGCTGGCTTAAATGTATAGTGTGTTCATTTATATTCTGATTGAATTCTATACCAAGACATTGTTTGACACGTCCAAGATCTTTCATTTCAAAAGATTCAGCTAGGGAGCTCTTCACTTTATTCAACCAGAATTTGCTATTTGAGGCAATCAACAAATCGTCGACGTATACAGTAACTATGATGATTTTTTCATCATCTTTTAAAATAAATAAACATGGGTCCTCTTCAGATGCTTTAAGGTGGAGTTCACGTAGTTTGGAAGTAAGTTTTTCATACCATTTCAAACCAGATTGGCGGAGACCATAAAGAGCTTTTTGTATCTTACATACTGGGTACTTACATTTTCCATACGCCTCAAGCCACTTCTTCGCTATGTTCTTTACTTGGTTGGATTTTTCCATACACGAACCGATCATTCTTCCAGCATTTGACTTCTCTAAAATATCAATTAATTTTTCAGGTATCTCCATAAAAACTTCTCCATCCAATTCGCCATTTAAGTAAGCAGTAACTACATCCATTTGGTGGATTTCAAGGTCAAATTTAGCAGATAATGCAGACAGCAATCTTACAGACGTCGATCGTACAACTGGAGAGTACGTATTGTTGAAATCCTCCCCTGGACGTTGTGAGCAGCCCTTGGCTACTAGTCGCACTTTTTTCTTATTGTTCTCCTTCGTTCGAAATACAAAACGATTACCAATTACCCTTCTGTTTTTTGGACGTTCAACAATTTCCCATGTGTTGTTTAACAATTGTGCGACGTATTCATCTTCGACAGCTTTTATCCACGATTCATCACCAGCTTGCAACTCTTCAGCTATCGTCATTGGATTTTCACAAACTAAATTGCAATCTTCGAAACCTTCAAATTCCGAATCGTCATCACTTTGGGCATCATTCATTGGTGCTGATGGTGGGCTTTCGTGCTGGGGCTCTCTTCCCTCATCGATTACATTTGGTAAATCGTCTTCAATAATACTCTCGTATTCATTTTTAAAATACATTTGATTTAATATTTTTACGTCCCGACTAGTTATTATTTTACGTCTCCTTGGCGACCATAAGCGATAGGCTTTGGCTTCATTTGAGTAGCCCAACAGCACACATTCTTCCGATTTAAATTTACTTTTTGGGTTACCTTTAATTAAAACATATGCTTTAGAACCAAATATGTTAATGTGTTTGAGTGAGAGTGTTTTTCCCGTCCATACTTTATAAGGTATCTCACCATCTAACGATTTTGTAGGGCAACGGTTTCTGATGTAACAGGCAGTATTTATTGCCTCAGCCCAAAAAATAGGTGGTGCCCCTGCATGCTTCAACATACACCGGGCCATCTCAACAAGCGTTCTATTTTTACGCTCTGCCACACCGTTTTGTTGAGGTGTGTGGGGAGCACTTAAACGTCTTCGGATACCACATTGCTCTAAATATTTATCAAATTCATTGTTGCAATATTCACGGCCATTATCTGATTGCAACATTTTTATTTTCCTACCAGTAAATGTTTCAGCAGCGCTTTTAAATTTCTTAAATGCGTTTAAAACATCAGATTTCCTTTGGAGCGCAAAAATTTCACAGTATCTGGAGTAATCATCCGTAAATTTCACGAAATATCTTGAATCAGAATGAGATGCAACCTTCATCGGTCCACAAACATCACTATGGACGATTTCCAATAAATCTTTAGTACGTTGGCCACCTGTTTTTGGAAAAGGTTCACTAACTTGCTTTTCGCTTAAACAAATCTCACAAATGGACATTTTTTCATTTTGGCCAATTTTCATACCGTGTACTAAATTTTCTTTTGCCAAACTTTTCAAATCACGTTCGTTTAAATGTCCCATTTTATAATGCCACAAGTCTATGTTGTTTTTTACACTTATATTTCCAGCGAAATCTGTACAATTTTGTAAATAATATAAATTACCAATACGGTTAGCCGTGTACAAAATTTTTCCATTTTCTCTTATGTGTGCTTTTTCTTTGTAAAAACAAACGTCATAACCTTTGTCAGTTATTTTGGAAATCGAAAGTAAATTCGCTCTCAAATCTTCAACATAGAAAACTTCTTGCATATTTACCCGTTCTTCGCGGTCTTTTTCTCTTAAACACAATTTTATATTTCCAACACCTTTTATTTTTGTTGTATTATCGTTTGCCAAATTTAACGTCTTTTCCAATCCTTGGAAATTACAAAATTTGCTTCTGTCTGCGCTCATGTGAGCAGTGCTGCCGCTGTCTAGGCACCAATAATCATTTTCACGTGAACAGATCATCGTTGTTGTTTCAATTGTATTATGCATTGCTCTCTCTCCCGCGTAGCATGCATTCGTTTGCTTTGTCTGTTTTACTTTGCAGTTTCTAGCGAAATGCCCAACTTTGCCACAATTGAAACATGTTAACTTCTTTCTTTCGTTTCTTTGTGTGTTTGTATATTCACCGTTGGCTTTATTCTGCTTCACAAACATCGCGTTTTGTTCTGCTCTATCCTCCTTTGCTTTTCGTGCCTGGTCTTCCTCCAAGATTTTGATACGCAATATACTGGGATTGGGTAATTCATCTCGCGTCTCCAAAGCACAACGAAAAGTTTCATATGATTCCGGCAGGCTGTACAACAATAAGATAGCCAGTAAATCATCCCCAACAACAACATTTATTTCTTTCAGCTTAGAAACAGCGTCAAAGAAATCATTTAAGTGGTCTCTAACATTTTCACCATCTTTCATACGTGCCAGTGCTACTCTTTTCAAAAGGGTTGCTTTTCTGGCCGGTCCCTTGGATTGGAACGTTGATTCTAATTTATTCCACATTTCGAACGATGTGTTACATTCTGATATGAGTCCTAACTCAGATGGTGAAACTGATAACAATATGTCGGCACTTGCTTTTTGGTCAAGTTCTTGCCATTTCAAACGATTATTAACCTCATTTTCCGGTGGAATCTTTATTGTTCCATTCACATAAGCCCACAGGTCATTCTTAATTAAAATTGCCTTCATTAAAAGTTTCCACGAGTCATAGTTCTCGGCATTTAGTGGCTGTATACGAACGCCAGTAAACGACATTTTCAATTTCTTTTTGAAATTACTTTTTCACGTAAAATATTTTATTTTAATACGAATTCTTTTAATTTAAAAAAGTTTTCCTTTTTTCACACGATTATTTCATGGAAGGCACTGTTTGGGTCTGGGCCCATAACCTGTTATAAAATAAATGAATGGGCTGTACACTTTAAATAATAAATGCGTGCTTTATTTAGCAGAGTTCAAGTTAAGACTAAAAAGTAAAAATCAGTTACAAGAGTAATTCAAAAGTACACATGAATAAACGATAAATGTCATAATAGACAATACATAAATAGTGATGCCATCTATTAGAAACTTCGCTCGTTCCAACAATACATACAAAGTATGTCTAGAAATAGGTTATTTAGTAAACATATATTTAACAAATAAAACTTATAAATCCAATTTTCTAGGTTGCGTTACATTTCTACCTTTTCTAGTCACATAGCTATTATAATCATTTTTAGTAATGACTGGCAATTCAGTAACTATTTATTTGTCCTCCTGTAGCTTTTTGTGTTCTGAGTTATCATCTATTTTACTTTCTGGTGTTTTCTTTATGAGATCTTGATTTCTTCTGTAAATAACACCATTGTTGTCCTTTACTACAAATGACCTTGGTTCTTTAATATAATCTCCTTTTTGTACCGAATTGTTTACCCTTTCTGCTGTTTTGTTGTAATAGTCAGTATATTTTTGAATCTTTGAAGTCAATTTTTCTTTATATTCCCATATACCACGTTTATACGTAGCCTATTCGCAAATAATTAACTCACTGTCTATGCGGAAAATTGCACTTAATAATAGTTACTTATATATTTTTTAACGTTTGTGTTGCTTAGTGTTGTTTTCTTAAATGCTCAATGTTGTGGTCGAACATAATAATTGTTTTTACAATTAAATTAATGCAATGTGGGAGCAAATTTTCCATTAATTCATACAATACATTTTATATTTTAAAGAAGTTTAGTGCTGTTTTCTTAAATGTTCAATGTTGTAATCGAACATAATAATTGTTTTTACAACGCCATACGGGTTATTTGCAAATAGTGTTGTTAATCAGGAATTGCTTTCGTGAGTTAACTATTCGCAAATAAAAAATTACAGTTTATACAGCAAATTTTTCTATTTGCAATATTTTTATTTATGAAGAAGTGCTGCGTATAAACGTAGTATTTTTTTTTAAATTTATTTATTGTATCTTCAATATGTTTGAACTAACAATAATTACTCATATCTTAAGTCTAAAATAAAATATACTTTTTAAGTCCAGCCAGTGCAAGACAAAAAAAAAATGTATGTTCCACCATTGTTGAAATTATTTACGGGTCATCCCTCTATTGTACGGCCAAGAAAAGCATTATCTCTTTTTTAGTCGAATGTAAGCAGGAGCATTAAGAATGTTACGCGCCAGTGGATTTGGATGAGTTTCAAGCTTTTTTAAATACGTTACCGCATGTTTCGCTATTTCTGATTTAACTGTTGGCACGTTTAGATCTTTGTGAATATTAGAGTTTTTGATATATCAGGGAGCAACTGTGATCATTCGAAGAATCTTATTTTGGGCCCTTTAAATTTTTTCAACATTGCTCGCTGAGGCAGTGCCCCATAATTGAATCCCATAGCACCAAATTGGTTTAAGTATCGACTTGTAGTGTAGTAATTTACAATCTAAGCTGAGGATAGAGTTTCTGCCACTAAGCCAGTTTAATTGGACTGTTTTTAACTTCATTTGTGTCAACTTGGATTCTATGTGGCTTTTCCAAGTACGGCGCCGGTCAAGATGACGCTTTCAGACGTCAAATACCTCGGTATTATAGGGGGGCATGAGTCCCTACGCAGTGTGAAAGTTATATGAGTGCATTTTTGTTCATTCACCTTAATTCTCCATTTCTTCAAGCATTTTTCCAATTTGAGTGCGTGACCTTGTAAATCTTGTGATGCTACTTGCGCGCTTTCATGAATACTTAAAAAAGCAAATGTTGATGTGTGCACTTGATTGCTAATTGGCATATCGGATGTGTACACCAAGTATAAAATGGGTCCCCAAATACTACCCTGTGGAACTCCGGCTTTAATAAGCTGAGGCGAGCTTAAGAAATCTCCTTCTTTTAGTATGAACTTTCGATCAGTTAAATAAATTTTTATGAGCTTATAGAAGTTTTTCGGTAAATTCAGCTTTAACTTGTATATAAGGCCTTCGTGTCATACCTTGTCAAATGCTTGAGAAACATCGATAAAAAGTGCAGAACAGTATTTTTTTTTTCTTCAAAGGTCTTTTTAATTACATTTACTAATCTGTGTGTTTGTTGGATCGTACTATGTTGTTTTCTGAAGCCAAATTGATGGTTCGGAATTCATCCTTTGGCGCTCAGAATTGGGTTCAACTTAATTATTAATATGTTTTCATTAATTATTAATATGATTCAACCTTGGTGTTGTCTTTTCCAGGCTTAGGTATCATAGTAATCGAAGAAATTTTCCACTTTGTAGGAAAGTACTCAAGACGTAAAATGGCATTAAGAACAAAAACAATGATTTTTTGGGCTATACGGGGCAATTCAAATAACATCTTGTTACTGATTTTATCAATGCCAGGAGCTTTCTTAGAGTTTAAATCAGTTGTTGCCTTTTCAATATCTCGAAGCTCGAAGCTCGAACCTTAGGGTAACTGCCGGACTAACATCGATAGGTGGGAGCTCAGCTATATCAGTCGAGACAATTGGAGTAAACTCGTTTTTTAAATGATCAACAAACACATTACCTTTTTCGGTATCATTTCTTGCCCAGCCTCCACAAGAAGTTCGCAATGGAGGCTTATGTACGACTGGTCTTTTGAGGTTTCGACATGCACGCCATAATGAATAATTTGATTGTGGGTTAATGATCTGAGGATAATTCTAATGACGTTTCATCTTTAATAATTTCTCTTGAAATACCCTTAAACACGCCTAAATCAATAACATCCGGTATTTTTTGTCGATCAGTAGGCCAATAGGTAGGTTGGCCACTCGAGATCACATTGAGACGCATTTTTGAAATTGTGTCAAACAAAACACGACCTTTTGGTGTTATTAGTCGTGATCCCCAAAATGTATGTTTAGCGTTGTAGTCGCATGATGCTATGAAACAGGGACCTAGTGATTTGAAGAAGTCGCTATTCTGACTCTCTGATACTTGAAATCTTGAAGGTGAATAAATTGAAGAAATAACTAAGTTTTGATGAAATTCTACAAGGCAGATATTTGTTGCTTGAAGGTAATTCTCACAAAAATCACACAGTAAATAATGTTTGATGCAGGCCTTTATAAGTATTGCTGAACCACCACATGCTTTGCCACGGTGGTCTTTGGTGTCATATAAAATATAGCCATTGATTTTAAAAAAGCTATTTCTTGTTAAATGTGTTTCTGCAATCAGCATGACATCAATTTGTTGGTTCTTAAGGAAGTATTCGAGTTCATTTTTATGTTGGCGTAAGCTGTTTGCGTTCCAGAAACATATTTTTAAACAGTTCATGGTTTGCTAAGTACTGCCTGCAATATCATAGATTGCATTTTTAACATTTCTTGCATCATATTACCCATAGAGCTCATAAAAGTGTAAAGCGACTGTACTAATGTCTCAATGGTTCCTTCCAGACGACTATAGTTAACCGAAGGTGTTTGGTCTTTAGGTTCCGGGTGTAAAAGTTAGTTCGGGTTAACTGACGATGGCGCTTTATAAACTTGGTTGTTTTTTAGCATTCAGCGTATGAAATATGTTTGGTGGTTTGTTGACCTAGCTGAGGGTAATAGTCATATGGTCGATATTGTTTTTGTTTAGGGGGAGTGTTACCGCCGCCACTGTATTTTGTATTTTATTGTAATTTACTTGCATACAAACAAACATATATGTATATAAACACAAATTCCTTATTTTATATATTTTCTCATTCCACCGTTGTCCTTATTTACTCTATTAAAATATTTATTTAAATTGTACTAAATTTATTAATGTTCCGCTTACTAATGGTAGTCTCTTGTTTTGTAAAATATTTAAAATCAAAAGATCATTTTTTGAAGTAAAAAAAGCAGTTCTTATTGTGACACGGTGGAAACAAGTTGTTTTAAAGCGCGATATACGCAAATTAATACTTAATAAACAAAACGTCAATATTTAAGCAAAAGTAAAGTGTTTTAATATTTAATATTAATATTGTGTAGCTCTTAAAAGTTTGTATTACGCCGTGCGAACTCAACATTCTTTAAAACAACTTCACATAAAAACAATTTAATTGAAAAAAAAAAAAAAAACACAATTTGTACATAAGCCTCGCGTGTATCTTTTAAAATCAATATATCGCATTTTTATTGAAAAAAAAAAAAAAAAAAAATTAAATCGTGTTTCATAAAAGACTAAATAAATAAAATGTCTCAAACCGATTTTAATTGTAATAAATGCGAATTAAAAGACACCGCTCGTATGGTGCAGTGTGATTCCTGCGATAAATGGTATCATTTTGAGTGTGTAGGGGTAGACTCAAATATTGCTAATGAAAGCTGGAGTTGTTCAAAGTGCCACGAAAAATCAGTGGTCCAAATGGACATGCCCAAAACTTCTCAACAATTGCCGCCGGTTGATACAATCGCAGAATTTTCTGACGGAATGCAAGGAATTACGAGTGCACTAGAAAACCAAATAATGTGCCTAAGTCCACGACTATTGTCCAAAATGCAAAGTCAACCGTCGTGCAAGATAATGATTACAGTAAACGGCACTATGAAACTCCCTGTGCTTCAAACACAGCTTCTGCTGCAAATGTTGGAGGAAGAAAAAGAGATTCAACGCCAGTATTTGGAAAAGAAATATAGAATACTTTCTCAAGGTGACTCAATGCAGCCGACGTGTTCCTTTTCACATGCATTTTCGTCTCCCCAACCAACAGCTACGCAGATCGCAGCAAGACAGGTGTTACCTAAAGAGCTTCCAAATTTTGATGGTAACCCAGAAGATTGACCGCTCTTTATCAGCAATTATAGGAATAGCACAGAATTAGCCGGTTACACTGATGGTGAAAATTTAATGCGCCTTCAGTCGTGTCTCCGTGGTCGTGCTAAAGAACTGGTAAAAAGTAAATTACTAATTCCATCTATGGTGGACGAAATAATTCAAACTCTTGAAATGTGTTTCGGTCGTCCAGAGCATATACTTGACTCTATGATAGAAAAGGCAACAAAAATTCCTCCATTAAAAGACAAATTAGATAGTATTATTGAATTCGCTCTTACTATTCGAAACGTTTGCTCGACGATGGAAGCTTGCAATATGAATTTAAAAACCCAATGCTTGTTAAAACCTTAGTCGAAAAATTGTCAAACAATCATAAGCTCAATTGGGCTATGAACCCAAAAGAAAATAAGGTTCCCATAGTGAAATTGTTTAGCGATTGGATATACGCTATAGTTGTTGCAGCTAGCCAAGTAGTATCCCCAGCAATGTGTAAGAAAAGTGGTTCAGTGAATACGCATCAAAGTAGTACAAATAAGCCCATTTGTTTTTCATGCAAAAGCGAGGCTTATAAAATTCAGACTTGTGGTGAGTTCACATTATTAAATTTAGATGCTAAATGGAATTTAGTAAAAGAAAATAAATTGTGCCGTCAGTGTCTAAATCTTCATCGTCGTAAATGTTTCTCAAACAAACAATGAGGTATTAATGGCTGTACAGCAAAGCATCACCCATTGTTGCACAAGCATGCTAATGTGCCCGAACGGAGAGAAATAGTAAATGCACATAGTGATGAAGAGAGAACGTGTTTCAGAATCCGTGTTTACTTTAATGGTGGCTTTGAAGACACATACGCGTTTTTGGATGAAGGCTCATCAGTGACTCTAATGGAGCAAACATTTTTTTAACAAACTGGGACTAAAAGGTAAGAGTGAACCTCTAGAGCTACGATGGACAGGCAATACTACACGGTCTGAAGATGATTCAATGAAAGTTAACCTGGAAGTTTCTAGCGTACAAGCTGAATCCAAATTATCTTTATACGACGTCCGTACAGTTAAAAACCTTGATTTGCCCATTCAGTCCCTGAATTTTGCTGAAATATTAAAAGCTAACCCGTATCTCAAAGGCCTACCAGTAAAATCATATACAAATGCCAAACCAATGATTTTAATTGGGCTCAACAATTGGAGAGTGGCAGTCCCGATGAAAATAAGAGAAGGTGACCGTGGGCAACTAATAGCAACAAAAACACGCTTAGGCTGGACGTTGCAGGGTGTTGGAAAAATTTCCGAAAAATCAGCCTCATTAAACATTCATACATGTAAGTGCTAGGACCGTTATAAGGAGTTTCACGATGAAGTAAAAGAGTATTTTGCCTTAGAAGTCTCCCAGGAGAAGAATATTTTATCAGCCGAAGATGAAAAAGCCATGCAGATTCTTCAGAGTTCAGCTGTAAAGAAAGAACAACAATTTGAGGTAAATTTTCTTTGGAGAAATAAACAAGTATCGTTGCCCGATAGTTACGAGGTAGCATGCCATCGATTAAAGTGTCTGCAGAAAAAGTTTATAAAGGATCCACAACTACAGCAAACCATGCAAGCTCAAATTGATAAACTTCTGCTTAAAGGCTACGCAAGAAAGGTGTTGGGCTCAGAAGTATATTCATATCCCGGTCGTACGTGGTATCTCCCAATTTTTGTAGCACTTAATCCTCTTAAAGGCTTGCGTGCGAACTCAACAGGGAGTATTTGGTTTTTGAGACGTCTTCCTTACAACAGAATAAACAGGACATCCTCTGTAGTTGGCAGTGTGGTTTCCACCGCAATTGCTACATTTTTTAACCTTCGTGTCATCCCTTGACTTATCGCATTGAGCGGAACAATGCAGCTCACCACACACAACGCAAACAGAAGGCAGCTTACAGTAAGCCCTAGTATGACCATATTCTTGACAGTTTATGCACTGGACGGGTCCTGATCGTTTATGTGGTTCGTCCACTGTGATTTTGCGGTGCAATAGATACCTTAGATTGTATATAGGGTGCGTTTCGTTTTTTTTTTTTATCTTAAATGTGAGGAGTTCCGTCCTGTTAATACTTTAAAAACATGCAAAAAAATAATAGAAAAAGTTGTAAAATACCAGCTTGAAAAATATTTCGAGATAAATAATTTATTATCAAAATATCAATCGGGTTTTAGAAGAAAATTTTCATGCGAAACAACTGTGAACTATGTAATAAATCGATGGAAAAATATCGAAAAATAATGGCAATATTCTTAGACTTTAAACGAGCGATTGAAACAATCGATAGAGAAGTTTTAATAAAGAAACTATATATGTATGGTATACGGGAAGCAGAACTAGAATGGTTTAAGTCTTACTTGGTAAACAGAAAACAAATAACAAAAGTTAACGATATAAAATCAAATCCAATTAATAATGATTTCGGTATTCCACAAGGTTCGATTTTGGGCGCTTTGTTATTTATAATATATATAAATGATATGCCAAATGTATTAGAAAAATGTGAAATTATATTATATGCTGATGATACTCTTATATATACAGAAGGAGATAATAGTGAGGAATGTCGTGATAACATGATAGTCGATATAAATAATATAAATATATGGTTAAAAAAGAATAAACTTAAACTTAATGAAAATAAAACAAATTATGGAAATAAATTTCGACAGTGAAACAGTATTTAAAATAAATAACGAAGTTATAGAGAAAGTGAATAATATCAAATATCTTGGTTTTATAATAGACAAGGAAATGAAATTCAAAGATCATATAGAATATATTTGTAAAAAAATTAGTAAAAAAATTGGCTTTTTTTTAAAAAATAAGAAACAAAATATCCATAATAACCTCCATAAATGTATATAATACCATAATAAAACATCATTTTGAATTCGGTTCTACAATAATATATACATGCTGCAACGAATCACAATTAGAAAGACTTCAAAAATTACAAAACAAGGCAATGCGAACAATTTTAAAATGTAACAGATACACACACATACGAGTAATGCTTGATATGCTTAAATGGCTAAACATAACACAAAGACTGCAACTAAATACACTGCGCTTTATTCACAAAATTAAACATGGTAATGCACCTGAATACCTATGTGACCAAATAAAATATGTCGGCGAAATACAACCATATGGATTAAGAAATGCTGATAACTTTAGACTAAGGAAGGCTACTACATCATCTATGCAAAGATCGCTATTTCATAAAGGACTCAAATTATTCAATTCTCTTCCAAACAAAAGGAAAATAGAAACCAATATTAATATTTTTAAAAGGGAATGTGTAAATTTTGTTAAAAATAATTCAAATGTTTAACTTTTTTTAATGTTATAAATGTGTTAATATATTTTTATTTATTTAATATTAAACTATAATTAATGTGAAATTTGAAAGTATTATGAATACTAATAAAGATATATATACATATACATAAATCGCCAGGTTCCAGTTCAACTCGAAATAGCGGTTGGGGGACACGTTCTCGATTTCGGAGATTATCTACACTTTTTATTTTAAAACCCACTTTTTGAAGTCCAGCTTTTATTTCAGCTGGATCAACGTATACATCTACGCCTTTAATGACGACTTGTAGACCTTTGCTACTCTTCAGCTGATAAGTAAAAAAAATTTTTTGCAGCTTTCAAACTCGTTTACAGTTTTACGGTAACTGCTTTCATCAATGAATTGTATTCTTGTCTCATCAATGTTACCACGCTTAATAGGAATTACATAAAAAGAATTCTCTCCAATCAGTGAAATCAGTTTATTTATTAACTCATTTGAATTTTTCTCCCTTAAATATATTGGACGTGTTTTGAACGACTTGGGTGCCGTTTTAGGTTCACTTGATTCACTATCTAAGATAGCAAAACGATTTTGGGAACTTATTCCGTCCTTTTCTTTATGTACTTTCGACATTGGTGCTAACTGCGAAGATTTAGGGCTTCGACCTCTTTTCTTTACAGTCACGTATCTATCCGTTCCCACTTGAGTCTTGGATTTTTGGGCACTGTCCGTTATTGTTTTTGCCGTACTGTATTCAAAAGGCAACGATGATGTATTTACTTTTAAATTATTGTCACTACTTAGCAACAACGGTGAGCAAGAACGTGTGCGGTGAATTGGCGCGGCATTTAAAAACAAATCAGTTTTGTTGTTTTTGTTTTTGCTTTCAAACTCGTTTACAGTTTTACGGTAACTGCTTTCATCAATGAATTGTATTCTTGTCTCATCAATGTTACCACGCTTAATAGGAATTACATAAAAAGAATTCTCTCCAATCAGTGAAATCAGTTTATTTATTAACTCATTTGAATTTTTCTCCCTTAAATATATTGGACGTGGTTTGAACGACTTGGGTGCCGTTTTAGGTTCACTTGATTCACTATCTAAGATAGCAAAACGATTTTGGGAACTTATTCCGTCCTTTTCTTTATGTACTTTCGACATTGGTGCTAACTGCGAAGATTTAGGGCTTCGACCTCTTTTCTTTACAGTCACGTATCTATCCATTCCCACTTGAGTCTTGGATTTTTGGGCACTGTCCGTTATTGTTTTTGCCGTACTGTATTCAAAAGGCAACGATGATGTATTTACTTTTAAATTATTGTCACTACTTAGCAACAACGGTGAGCAAGAACGTGTGCGGTGAATTGGCGCGGCATTTAAAAACAAATCAGTTTTGTTGTTTATTTCGCTGTTTTCATCAGCATTTATCGTAACGTAAGCATTTCTACTGCTTATGTTCGCAATTTTATTAAGAATGTTTAAATTTGAGTGACTCATAAATGAGCCCTCGCACTGTACTTTTGGTTTGGCTTTTTTGATTAGTTTTAATGAACACTATTTTGTAAAATACCTATTTATTAAATAGTACATAGTTTCTTATTTAGGTTTAATCTTTCTTGAATATTCTTAATTTAGTTTTAATAAACACTATTTTAGTAAAATACTTATTTCACGTCTTCTAATTATGCACCTCATTCATTCTCCATTCTCTTGTCGCTTGTTCGTTAAGTGTTGTCAATGTTACTGTTTCAACTACTACTACTATTTGATCTTCAGCCTGTTTGACCTTCTTGGGCCTTGAGACCCAGTTCCTACATATATATATATCCATATATATATATATATATAACCAGAATTTAATATATATATATATATATTAATTTAACTATTTTATTTAAGCTTTAGGTCTTTAAATAATTTTAATTTTTATTTTTTCGATATTTCGCTACTCCTTTGTGTAGCATCATCAGGAAAAATTAACAAATTAACGTTATGAAAAATTACAATTAAAAAAGTATTGAAAAAATTTTCTTCAAAGTAACATATTTCAAAAAATTTTTTGTCATAAACTTATTAAAAAGTTTTTAAACAAGTACAAACAATAATTAAATTATTTCTTATTTACTAAATGTCTGTAAATTTGAGCTACATTATCTGTGTCTGCCTTAAAATTAATTCTCTGTGTGTTTGGTGTATTAATAATTTGTAACATTTCTAATATGTAACGACGTTTATAATTGTTTTCTGAATTTAGTACTGAAACATTATCAAAATTGGGATAGTGATTTAATTCAGCACAATGAGAAGATAATGCTGTTTTTTGCGAATTAATATTCCTATATTTTTGGTCTGATTTATGTCCTGCTATTCTAGTTTTAAGTTTATTTTTCGTTGTGCCTACATATACTTTATTACAATTTTCATTTCCGTTACAAGGTATTTTATATACTATATTTGACAAGTCTAATTTTTGGATTCTATCTTTAGTGTTACTGAATAATTTGTTTAGAGTATTTTGAGTCTTAAAAGCCATTTTATATTTAGTATTATCAAAGATTTTAGATTTTTCTAAACGTTCAGATATTTCTGGTACATATATTAAAGATTTATAAATTTTTTGTTCTATAATATCTCTTGTATTTTGATTACTTCTTCTCCCATATTGATTTATTAATCTATTTGTTAATTGTTTTGGAAAATTATTATCATTTAAAATATTTCTTATTTTTTCCTTATTATTTTTATGGAATTCTTTATTACTAATTGTCAGAACCCTGTCTATTAAATTTTTAGCTGCGTTAACTATTATTCGTTTACAATGTTTCGAATAATAGTTAATAATTCTTCCGGAAGACGTTGGTTTTTGATACCAATCTATTAATATGTCATTGCCTCTCCTTATGAGTAATGTATCTAAATACGGAAGTCTAAAATCAGACTCTATCTCAACTGTAAATTTAATGTTAGGATTAAATTTATTAAATGTCGTTAGTAAATTGTCAATTGCCCTATCGGATATTATACAAAATAAATCATCTACATATTTAGTCAATATTATTGGTTTAATACTTAACTTTTCAATACTTGTGTCTAGTAGTTTCTCCATAACAATATCTGCTACAATTGGGGAAGCAGGAGATCCCATAGGTAGTCCTTTCTCTTGTTTATAAATTTTATTATCGTATTTAAAATATCTGTTATCTTCAATACAAAATTTTAAGATACGTAAAAACAAACTTTTTTCTATACTTGTGTGTCTTTCTATGATATCCCACTTTTCTTCAATAGTACTAATTGCTAAATCAACAGGTATACTAGGAAATAATGAAACTACATCTAACGATATCAACCTTTCGTCATCTTTTATTTTTTGATTTACTATTTT
This sequence comes from Phasia obesa, assembly GCA_949628195.1. Taxonomy (NCBI): domain Eukaryota; kingdom Metazoa; phylum Arthropoda; class Insecta; order Diptera; family Tachinidae; genus Phasia; species Phasia obesa. The sequence continues at coordinate 105,391,123 of OX451216.1, read as the reverse complement.
ATCTTTAAATTCTAGAGAGTTTTTTATGTTATATTTTGAATGTTCCGTTATCTTTTTTAAAATGTTTGTAATATATTTACATAATTCATAAGAAGGAGTATTGACGCATGAGCAAATAGGTCTTAAAGGAAATCCTTCTTTATGAATTTTTGGTAGTCCATACAATCTAGGTGCATTAGATACATTTGTTTTCAATTTATATTTGTCTAAAGTTGAAATAATTTTTAATCTGAAGAGTTCTTCAACAAAACCGTTATTTATATTTTGTAATTTGTTAGTGGGATCTCTATTTAATATTTGATAATTTGTTCTATCTTCTAAAATATTATTAATACGTATACTATAATCCTGTTTACTTATTGCTACGGAAGCGTTACCTTTATCTGCTTTTAATATAAGTATATCTTTGTTCCTTTTCAAAAATTTTTCAGCTTCTTTTACCTTATCTAACATATATTTATCTATACTTGTTAGTCTCATTTTGTTTAAATGGTTATCAACTACTGTGGTTAACTTTGTCCTTGCTATTTCTTGTTCTTCTTTAGTTTGTAAAGTCTGTATAAAATCTTCACCATCTGCTATCATTCTTAATGTGGGAAAACTTTCTTTTTTAACGGGTAGTGCGTGCTTTTGACCTAGTGAAAAAACCCACTGTACATCTGCCGGAATATCTTTGTTAGTCTTGTTAACAAACCATTTTTCGTGTAACTTAAAACCTAGTTCTTTCTTTTGTAAATTATTAAGACAATTAAACTTCTTTTTATGCATCTGTCTTACCTTTTGTTTTAATGAAGCCGCTGTTCTATCTTCAAATTGTAAAAATTCTTCCATCTCTTCTAATGTTAAAAATTCTCCTAATTTTCTTTTTATATTCACTATCTCAATTTGAAAATGTTTCAGTAAATTATGTTTTTCCTTTAATGTTATTTTCCAAACTTTGTTATGTAAATCATGTGTATACTTAAAAATACTTTGTTGAAACGCTGGTCATTGCTTTTCTTCAAAAATTCTCGAAACACTCTTGGTAGTATTGCTGATAAATTTTGGAATTAAGCCTGCATTTCTGCAACGAATCAGGAATGTGATTGTCGATTTTGTTTTTATAATTTTGTCCCTTATGGTCTTGTACCGGTTTATGATTCTTCTTATATGTTGATTCTTCTTTAAATGCTTGTAATTCATCCTTTATTTCTTTTGATTAAAGTTACGTGCTCACTTTTTATTTTATTTTATATAGTTTATTTGACCTTTTTGTTAATATTAATTTAACTATTTTATTTAAGCTTTAGGTCTTTAAATAATTTTAATTTTTATTTTTTCGATATTTCGCTACTCCTTTGTGTAGCATTATCAGGAAAAATTAACAAATTAACGTTATGAAAAATTACAATTAAAAAAGTATTGAAAAAATTTTCTTCAAAGTAACATATTTCAAAAAATTTTTTGTCATAAACTTATTAAAAAGTTTTTAAACAAGTACAAACAATAATTAAATTATTTCTTATTTACTAAATGTCTGTAAATTTGAGCTACATTATCTGTGTCTGCCTTAAAATTAATTCTCTGTGTGTTTGGTGTATTAATAATTTGTAACATTTCTAATATGTAACGACGTTTATTATTTG